>KN823118.1:78123-97606 GCA_000827465.1 Tulasnella calospora MUT 4182
CACGACTCCCTGTATTGTCCACATCCTTATAGGTTTACTCCTCACTCTAATTTGATATGCCGCTCTCTACTGGATACTGATGAATATTTTTAATGTTTCCCGCCCATCCACTCCTCCAATGCACTAGATTACGCTCCGGTGCGTTGCGGTAGAGATAGTAAGTGTAGCTGTGTTAGTCTTTTAATAGCACTTCTTGGGATCAACATAGAGTGGTAGCAGTAGTCGATAATCAAGTATATAGGAATATAAATTTATTAGATGCGCTAATTACGACGAGCGGCGACGGGATACGGGAGATTCGGCCAAATGGAACGGATATAAGTACTTTGCGGCGGAGCGGACGCACGCGTGAACTCTGCGCCCGACTTTGCGTTGGTGCGGGGTTGACGAGCCTGCGTGGAATCTCACCCTGGCTGCCCAGGGCTGCCCAATTCGAATCCCCAGCCACGCAACGCTCCCGCTGCGCTCACCCCACTCGCTTGAGCTCTGAGCCCACCAGATCTCCGGCCGTGTATAGATAGACACGCGGCGTTGACGGATAGCTTTAGGGTCCATGCGTGGGGATCAGATCTAAGCATTGCTCGCTCACACACCACGACCACACGTACACGAGTGAAAGGCAAAACGGTAGCCACTTCAAGATATCTTATCCCCTCCACACAGACCGAAGTAAAACATTCCAACCGGTGAACGCGACACGTCAATCTTCAATTGCGGTCTCTCACCCCCACGCAATTGTTTTGTCTGCAAAGACTAGGTTGAAGTCTGTGCCTAATATACATGGGGGTAGGGTTGACGCCCGACCGAGCATGATGCAGCCGCAAGGCCGACACTGGCCAATACTTATTTGTAGTTCCCTCGTCCGGTTATCACTCGTTCCACTTGTTCTGTCATGCCCTTGATCTGCGTTCCCTTTGTCTGCTCTTGCTCGATCAATTTTCGCTCGCTCCTTTTCCCACCTTCGGTTGGAGGTTTGACGCAGCAAGTCTTGGGAATTGTTCCCCGCACACCCTGAGGCCTCGTGGCAGTTTGATCCCCACTTCTCTACTGTCATCTGATTGCCTTACTCAAAGTTAAAGTATGTGTACGAGGCGGTGTCTGATGTTGCGATAAAATCGCGCGTCAAGCTCCGAGTCCTTACTTCGAGTTGCCCATTAACCCATCCCTCGAAATACCGTCCGCTTTCTGCTCCTCCCCTCAGCCACTTTGATCGAAACAGAGCCATTTCGCCTGTTTAGCCGCTATCCAGTCAAAGGTACACTTATCAGCTTTGAACGATGCGAAGATTTGCCTCGAAGCTCCTCGGTTAGTGGAACGATATAGGTCATGATTGGGTTAACTTTCTGACCTTGAGATCTTGAACCCCAGCGATTGACGGAAGACCCAATGAGGACAACGACCGGAACCACGACGCTGTCACTGGATCCGACAAAGAACGAATACCAACGAAACGCTCCGTGGTGAGCCCTGCTCCTCTTGTGCGGAGCATTCAAGACTAACGGGACATCCGCAGCGGGAAAGACTCGACAGCCCAGGCGTGTCAAGCTTTCGGATTCACTCCAAGGAAATCAAATTTACCTCAACCACCTCTCACGGAAGTGGTGGCAAGGCAGACGTGGCCCAGGCCACGTTCAAAAGCCCGGGTCATGGGGGTGATGAACAACTAGTGGCAGTGAAGATACCTCACAGCATCAAGACGAATATGGCTCGTAATGTATGGGCAGCAGCTTCTACTATTCACGATGAAATACTTACAGAACGTGCCTAGGAATTTCTGCACGAAGTGGAGGTACTGGCGGTGCTGTCACACAAAAACATCGTCCAGTTGATCGGGTTTGTCGAAGACCTCGAAAAGGGAATTGCTTGGATCGTTTTGTCCTGGGCGCCGAATGGAAACGTTGGTCAGTTCCTTGCTAATGGGGATTGGGAAATTCCCGAACGCGTCTCACTTGTAAGCGAGCATACGCCACGAAAGAGGCTCGTGACCCACCAACGCGTGCTTTTACTTCAGATTCAGGATACTTTTGAAGGTATCCGGTATCTTCATAGTCGCCAACCGCCGATTTGCCATGGTGACCTGAAGTCGGTGCGTCGGTGTACCTAGACCCACGTAGGACGTCGCATCTCACCTAACAATTCGGTAGCTTAACATTCTCGTGAGCTCTTCGCATCGCGCAGTCCTTACCGATTTTGGCTCGGCTCGTGCAATAATTGAATCGGAGGACGAGGTCGTAAACGACGTGGACGGCCAACAAATGCCCCAAGGTTCGACCATAGAGCAAGCTTGCCCTCCAATTCACGTCGCTGTTTCTGGTAGTCATTTAACCTTGACGGCCTCCGCTTGGACACTTCGCTGGGCACCTCCTGAAGTTGTCAATGGGAAACGTCCGGGTCTGTCGAGCGATATTTGGGCAGCTGGTTGGGTCTGCTGGGAGGTAGGTTGACATGCAGCTCTCTTCAGGCGATGCCAATAGCGCTGACCGAGGCTCCGTTAGGTGATGACGAATAAACTCCCATTTTTTCATCTCGAATCAGTATCTGATATTACATTGAGGGTGATTCGCGGAAGGGTTCCTTCGCCATACGAAGACGCGCAGCTTGCGTCGATTGGTGCCCTGTGTAGTCTGATGAAGGATTGTTGGGCCTTGGATCCCAAGGTTAGACCGGACATATCTCGGTGCTGTACTGTCTTGAAATGGATGGTGAGTTCGGCGCTCGTTTCGGCACCACCTGTTTAACGCTCGCCAACACAGCCATCAGGGGTCCCTTCAGGCGGGAACTCATTCGGTCCCAAAGCGCCGTCCATCCTGCTTTTCCTTCAAATGGGTCAGATTGAATTCAGGCAGGCTAGCTACGAAAAAGCTGCTTCGTTATTTCAACAAGCGCTCTCTCTCGCAACATCCGAGGGTAACCAAACGGGGGCTGGGCTCGCGTTGAGGCTCCTTGGAGAAGCATACCGCTTGCAATCCAAATACTCTGAGGCGAAAGAGTCGTATACTCGAGCGGAAGAGATTTTTGTTCACACTGGTCAGGAGGAGGCCCAGGCGACGACGTTGGCAAACATGGGACGTCTCTCCATTCATCGATCTGAATTAGCCCACGCAGAACAATTGTTCACCCGAGCCAAAGAGATCTTCGCTCGCCTTGGTGACGAACATGGTCAAGCAATATCGTTGCGAGGGCTAGGAGAAGTCTTCAGTCTTCAATCCAAATATACCCAGGGGGAAGAGTTATACAGCCTAGCACAAGAACTCTTTGCCCGTGCAGGTGATGACAATGGTCGAGCGAACGCGTTGGTTGGGCTAGGAGAAGTCTATCGCGAGCAATCCAAATACCCCCAGGCGGAGGAGTCGTACAACGAAGCACGCGATCTCTTCCTCAGGCTTGGGCATGCCGAGGGTCGAGCAGTCACGTTGGCTGGACTGGGACGAGTCTGCAGTAGTCAATCAAGACATACCCAGGCAGAAGAGTTCGTTACCCAAGCGCAAGAAATCTACGTTCGCCTCGGCCAAGACTCTAGTCAAGCTAGAACGTTGGTCAGGTTGGGAGACATTTACTGTGTTCAACTCAAATACGCCAAGGCCGAAGAGGTGTACACTCGAGCGCAAGACATCTATGCTCGTTTGGGCGATGAACTCGGTCAAGCAAACGTGTTGGATGAACTAGCAACTGTTTATCGTCTTCAATCCAAATACCCACGGGCAGAAGAGTTGCTCACCCGAGCGGAAGAGATCTACGCTCACAACGGCGATGACAAAGGTCGAGCGAGCACAGTTTTTGAGCTGGGACGCATCTGCCGTCTTCAATCCAAGTTTTCCGAGGCAGAAGAGTTGTACACCCGAGCACAAGAAATCTACAAAAACGTCGGTAGTGCCCTAGGTCAGGCGACCGCGTTGTTTGGGCTGGGAGACCTCTACCTCTTTCAGACTAAATACACACAGGCAGAAGATTCGTTCACCCCAGCGCAAGAAATCTACACTAGTATCTGTAATATCAGGGGTCGAGCTGACACACTCTATGGTATGGGTCTCGTGCGCCACAACCAAAGGCGCAATGTTGAGGCTGCGTCATACTACGTGGAGGCAAGGGATCTATATACCCAACTTGGCATGACTGATGCGAGTGAACGCGTCTCCCTTCGGCTTGCGGATGTGTTACCTGATCAGAACTCATCCGTGACCTCACCTCACCCATCTGTTCAAGTTCTCTCGGACATTCCATCTACTAGTCTTCTTGGGAAAACCGTTACCTAAATTTCCTCGTCTATGTATCCTTTCATCACTCTTTGCCATTTCTTGCGAAATATCGAATTGGATCTTTCAGCTTTTGTTATTTCTTCCGCGGGAGGATTTTCGAAATGACTATGATATAGATTCATTCGACGTTTGGCGCTAGCCTCGTGCTAACCCATCGAAGGTAATCCGGAGGCGAGTTCCACGCCACACCTCGGAGAGCCTTGATGGTGGCGAGTAACAACACCTTGCATGGAGTTCTTCATCACCTCCCAATCAAGGGTACTGTGCCATGGCCATGTACGGAACCTCTTCGTACTCTGTACCCCTCTATTATGTGTTCTCCGTAGACCAGCACAAGTCCCCAAGGCACCCTAAGAGCCCGAGCAAAGTCGGCTTGTATTCTGTCTTCTGTAGGACCTCACACTTGCTATTCCATTACATATATCTTCAGTGAAAATTAATACACGAGTAATAGGAGCAAATACGCTGTGATGGTTGGGTTACCAGCAGAAACTACCATGGATAGAGGTAATAATTGAGACTAGAAAATGAGTTGATATAGAACTGATAGTAATTACTAAGTGAAGAGGCCCCTTCGCACTGGTTTATTCTATTGAGAAACCCCCCCCCCCGGGGGAAAACCTCTCTATCGGAAGTAGACCCTCTATCGGAAGGCTTACTAGTTGCAAAATTAATATATAGTTTTTATTTGTTCAACGGGGTTGGTGTCGCTTGTCCCATCACTGTGTCATCAGACAGGGCACAACAGGTCTCGCGGCACGGGGATCTGCGAACAAGTAATCCCCTCGTGTAAAACAAGAATGCATGTCAACCTTCCTGTCCTCCATCCAGAGGTCTATATATTGATACAAGCAATGGTTATCCAGGTACTTAACGTCATTCGCGACGCATCCCAGTCGAACCTTGATCAGCGACCAAATTAACCGCACCACCGTCTATCCAAAGGCCGTCCCAGAGCCGCCATTCTTCACTCTGGCCACGAATCTGGTGCAAGGGGAAATTCACGTCGTCCCCTAACCAACCAAAACCAAGTTTGGCATGATTCATCCCCCTCCCTGGAGCGGGGTACCAGTCTCCACCAAGAAAGAGCGTAGGTGCCGAGATCGTGTTTTACTGAGCATAATATCCGAACAGGCACCAACCCCAAGTGCCGGACTTATCTGTGTCTTAATTAGATGAAGAATATTTTATTTTATATGCTGTTGGCGGTGTTGGCCTGAAACCACAGTGTCTATCGGAAGGGGGGTTTCTGCGAGGGGGGTTTCTCAATATGAGTCCAGAGCTCAAGATAGTCACAGCAATCAGGGATGCCGGGGGTCAAATTTCTGTGCGAAGTATTTGGAAATCATCGGCCAGGCTGGGAAGTTGGTTTGTTGAGATGACTTCCGAAAGAGACCTGTTCGCGCCTCGGGCGTGGGAACGAGTCTAGGGTTCAGTGCGGGGTTGTTCAATTTCGTCGATATCGCTTTCTCTCTCTAATGCACCCCCACTCCCCAGATGACTCCCTCAGACGACAGGTACGCGCCAAATCTCTCCAACATCATCTCCTTTACTGATACCATCAACCCCTAGCTACGATGGGTCATGCCTCATTATTCAAACCTTGCCTCGCGCTCTCGATACCAAAGAGAAAGCTCAGGCCATCCTTCGACAAGCTCATTTGGGCATTGTAACTGATGTCAGGATAGCCGGCAAGCGTGATGAGACTTTGGAGGGTTACAATATCTTGGGTCGGAGGAGAAAATCGAAAGTGAAAAATGTTCTTTGAGCGGACGCTTGTAGAGACCAAGTTGGCTTGTTGAGCCCGTGGATGCCGTACGTTCCCGCTGGCCTCGTTTATTGACCGATCGCGAGGATATGCTTATATATTTCGCCCCTGTTGGGATTCTCAAAACAAAGCACGTTGGAGGCTCTTCCCTGCTACCCGGCAAGCGGCCTCGGCCGGATTCCAACTAGGACCAAGTCACCACGGAACCACCTCACGCTCAAGACCACTTGCCCCTACCTGCCACTCCACCCTGCTCACCTGTCGGGATCCGTGAATAATAATCCGCGGAAGGAACAGCAACTCGCCAGGCTCTTGAACTCGTCGGTCCCCGAACCAAGAACGCCTCGACGCGTCTCTGCTCGATGGAGATGGAGATGGAGACGAGTATAAACTTCAACTACCCCGATAGGAGAGACAGAGAAGGTACTCGAGACGATATCCTGTATGTGCTGACAAGCTGCTAGAGGAAAATATTCAATAGTCTTCTCCTTCATCTGGAGAGGCTGAGCTTCGTCGGGTGAGTGCACAGATGGTCGCAACAGTATGGCTATTCCTTCGTCCTCGCCTCATGCTGGGTGACCAACCCACGTCAACCTATGATGCCAACATAGTAGGGACAGCTGATGATTGACTCCCAACGGGAGATTCGATCACGAGCTGATTTACTCAACGGGAAAAAATGCGAGTCTGATTATCCTCCCTTTCCTCTTCAACCACCTTTCGGCCGCTGTCCGCTGACGTCTCCTTGCTTTCGCGGTTACAGATACCTATGCCCGTCGGCTAGAGTGGTCATCGTTCGAAAGGTATGTTGCCCTATACTTGCATTATTGCAGCAATGGCAAACTGAATGTTATGGATGGATACAAGGAGCCGCGTATTCCAAGCTATTCAATGCCCATGCCCTGTACGAAGCGAGGGATAGAAAGGATCTTCAAGGACGATTAGTCCATATCCTAGCCGCATCGGATTCTTCAGTAGCCAAACATGCAGCAGGGAATGCTGAGGAGGAGGGTTCTCCGCGCAGGAAGTCATTGAAGGGGTGGTGGAGGGGGGAAGAGAGGCCGAGTTAACCTGAATTCGCCGTTTTGGCGAGCGACGACTGAGTAAAGGTGAAGCTTGAGATTCACGCGGCCAGCGTTAATGCGTTGATGCCGTCGGGCCGCGTCAACGACTCCGCCGCATCCGACTTCAGGTATTCCCCTGCCCGATAGCAAAGTTTCTTGGGGATTCGCGCCCTGCTCGACTAGGCCTGTTGGCCCAATCCATCTCCGAGTATGCTAGGTGAGTGGGGGTCGCGTTGCAAGTTGGTAATCGACGTTATCCTTGACAGCGTCTGGAAATTGCCACGCTTGTCTCAATTTCGTCCGTTTCCTGACCACAACGCCGCCGTGGAGAAACTAGGAAGTATCAGGAACAAACTAGGAAGTATCATATACCCAGGTTTCCTTCGCTTGCCACGAAGCCGGCCAATGTGAGTTGACGCCTTATAGTAGTGATCGAATCTGGACGTGGCTTTTGTTCGTCAGGGACACGCGGCGCTGACGAATCGCTTTAGGGTCCATGCGTGGGATCTGTGAAGCAGCGAGCTTGGTGCACGACCCGAACAACCCGTTCTCTAAAGTATTCATAACAGGACCTGATGTCATACCTTGCTTTGGATGATGCAGAAAGAAGGCACTCACTCAGGAGAGAGGCTGTGGTCAGTTCGATGTATACTTCTCACGGCATGCTGCCTTACTCAATAGTAGATGCCATTTTATAGGAAGCAGCATACGAAAGCCTGAAGATTCACCATGTAGACCGTCGTAGAGTTTTCTTCTCTAAAAGCCAGCAAAGGCGCTCAGGAGGATACGGCACCGTCCGACGGGCGGCACTTTACCTGTCAATGTATCTCCCCGCATGCTTGGCGTGGCGTCTTCATGGTCCACCTCAAATAGTAGCCGTGAAACAGATAAGAATGTCGGCCGCTGACGACCCAGATGAGTTGAAGAGGGTGAGCCCTCTCCTCGTATAAACCTGTCGAGGCATCCAACAAAGCGTTTAATTTGTTACAGGCTTTCACGAAAGAGCTACTGGTCTGGTCGGGTCTCGAAGCGCATCCCAGAGTCGCTAGATTTATGGGGTTCTACGCTGATTTCGAGCGGTCGGAGGCTTGGTTGCTGTCGCCGTGGGAGCCGCACGGAAACATAGCAGACTTCATTAGTCGGCGTCGATTAGAAGTCCCCGAAAAGTTATCGCTGGTAAACCTTGTGCAATTTACTCACTGAAGAATACTTACCGTGGATTTACTTTAGGTTTATGACACCATTGATGCTTTGACATTTCTTCACCAGCTTGAGCCACCTGTCTGTCATGGGGATATCAAATCGGTAGGCGAGGCGTTCGTTCGGTTGAGTCGGCCGAGCCTTATTCCATCATCAGGCAAATGTACTGGTCAATTGCGACTGCAGGGCTGTTCTCTGTGACTTCGGGCTAGCCCGGCTTCATGAAGATAGCGGCTTCCGGCGACTAGAGACCTCAACGGGATTTAAAGGGTCAATCCGTTGGTGTAGTCCGGAACTGCTCGATGGGGGTCCGAGGACCTCAAGTAGCGATATATACGCATGGGCTTGGTTGGTCTGGGAGGTTCGTTCGGCTTTTCGGTAGCTTTCGGCGGGATGTTGACGGTGTTTACCAGATCATGACCGGTGAATTGCCGTACCAAGATGCTATGGCAGATTACGCCATCATTCGAAGGATCTTCGAAAGTTCCCGTCCGCAAGTTGATGGAGAATCGCGCCTGAGCGATTGCTTGCAGTTGTGGGAGTTGATGACAAGATGCTGGGTTGTCGAACCAGAACAAAGACCAACCGGCAGTATGTGCCGAACCGCTGTCGTTTTGCTTGTAGGTTTACGCAGTCATTCACCTGGAGGCCTGAAGACAACTGACACTGTATGACTATAGCCCCGTTGCACACCGCATTCCGGAAAAGTAGACCCTCTCTCACCCTCCCCAGAATTGTTGGAGAATCTCGGTACCCTGGAGAGCTGGAAGGGAAACTCTGAAGAGAGTATCGCACACCTTGAGATGGCCCTCCGTCTATACCAAGACCGAGACGACTCCAATGGCGTCGCCAGGGTCCATAGCAAGCAGGCGGACGTATTCTATCGACATTCCCGTTGGGTTCCGTCGATCGACCATGCGACCGCTGCCTTGACGAAGTTCAGAAGCCTCGACGACGATCTCGGTGCCGCAGATGCGTTATTTACGCTTGGTTGCGCCATTTACATGCATTCGACGGCGGAGGAAGCGACCCCACCTCTCCAAGAAGCTCTGGAGATCTTTCGGATTCACAGTCACGATGTTGGTACTGCAAACTGTCTTGAAAGACTGGGAGAAATCTGTCGGTGGAACCTCAGGTTGACCGAAGCCACGACTTACCTGGAAGACGCCATTGCCATAACTTCTGAAAGTGGCAACAAAGTTGGAGAGACGGGGGCCGCAAAATGTCTAGCATATGTGTTCTGGCAGTCAGGGGACAATGCCAGAGCAGTCGCGACGTTCACAGTCACGGCTGAGGCAGGACGTCGCCTCGGGTTGGGCTCGGTGTTGTGCGACAGTCTGTATTGCCTCGCAACCATAAACTATGAAGAGGGGAATTACGAGGACTCGAGGAGAGTGTATCAAGAGTCGATCTCTGCTGCTCGAAGCATAGATGATGGATTTACTTTATCAAAGAGCCTTGAAGGCTTGGCAAAAGTTCACCGGGTGCAGGGAGATTTCGCACAAGCTGCGACGTCTCTGGAGGAACTCTGGACCTGCTATCAAACATGTCATATCGGAATCCTGACAGCCTTTGGGCCGCGTCCCAGCTCGCGGAAGTCAAAAAATCACAAGGAGATGTAGAGGCAGCTCTCTACTGGTTTGACAAGGCCACAGCTAACGCTCGAGCGCTACCGGACAAACGGGGGATGTCTCGTTGGCTGGCGGAGAAGGGAAGCGTTCTACGTGATGACCAACAATACAAAGAAGCGGCCCTGTCTTTTGAAGCATCCCTGATCCTCGACCGGGAGCTGGAGGATACTCACGGTGCTTATTGGAACATCGCAAAACTAGCATGTATACCTAAGTTGACCATACAGGATATAGTGTAAACCATTTGGAACAACCTTGCTGTCTATATTCTCTCTGAATAAGATGTGATGTGCATAGTATTACGAGTGGGATGGGAGGATTCGCCCAAAAGGCTAGTGATAGAGTTTATCGTCGTGAGGAGGCGTTCCATGATCCGTTGTTCTATGGACGATGGAGGGTCCACTATTCAGAATCCATCTGTTCAGCAAGCACAGCTAGCCCACGCACACTATACAGAGGCATCCACAAGATGAAAAGGATATTGATTGTTTTCGAGAGTACAGGCAACCAGTTGACAGAAGAAGCTACCGACGAATCTCGTATTGAGAGGCTTACAAGCACTGGGAGTACCAGTCGTTGGAGTAAGTGCAAGTGTAAGGAGAAGCGCAGGTAGTGGCTCCACTGAAAGGAGATAGGCGTTGTCAGAAAACATTGAACTGTCAGTTAGAAGCGCAGAGAGATCCAAACTTACGTCCAGCCAATGCCACCGCACTGTCCGTAGTGGGTCTGGGTAGCTCCGCTGGCAGTGGTGGTGGTGGTGGAGGAAGTCTTGCTCGTGGTAGTGGAAGTCTTGCTGGTGGTAGTGGTGGTGGTGGAAGTCTTGCTGGTGGTGGTGGACGACTTGCTCGTGGTAGTGGAAGAGGTGGTGCCAGAGAAGGTCGAGCCAATGGGACCAACACGGATGTTGGAGTAGGTGACGGTGGCGCTGGCAGCGGAGACTTCGACATCGGAGGGAACACCGGAGGTGGTGGCGCAAGTGCCACGGTAGCAACCATCCTTGGTGCAGTCGGTGGGGTAGGTGGAGTCGAGCCAGAGCATGTTGACTGCGTAGTCGTCCCAGACAGAGAGGACGAGGACACCACCACGAGCGAGAGACTGACCCATAGTAGTAAGACCACCGTGGTTCTGGAAGGAGGTGGTGTCGCCGAAGGCAGCCTTCTGCTGGTCGCAGTAGTCCGTGGTGATGGAGTTGAAGGAGGTGCTGATGCCGCTGATCTTGTTGGACGAGTTAGCGATGACGACGCCGTTCTGGACGTAGAAGCGCTTGATTTCGGTGAGCGTGCCGGTCGCGGTACCGTCGGAAGTGATGAACTGGGTGACGACGGTGAACTTCTTGGTCGTGTCAACGGTCATGCCGGGACCGTAGAAGGTGTGGTCGCCTTGGCGGTAAGAGTTGAAGTCGCAACCATCGGGATCGCAGACACCGGTGTAGCGGCTTGGGGAACCGCAGGCGTCGCCAGTGCAGCGAGTCTGGCTGGTGACGTCGCAAGGGTGAGGAGTGTAGGCGGCGGAGACGGAGTTGGCTTCCCAGATGTCCATCTCGCTGCAGCAGGAACCGTAGTTACCAGTGCCAGAGTTGGTAGAGGTACCGGTCCAGCCGACGGAGTTGCACTAAAGGGAAAGCGGAACGTCAGCATCGAGGGCCGGAAAGCATGAACGTTAGAACACCACGAACCTCGCCGTTGATGAACTTCAAGTCACGAGGGCACTGAGAGTCGCAGTAGCCAGTTCCGTACTTGGCACCGGCTTTGTTGCCGGAGTACTTGGACATGCCACCATCAGCGTCCATCTCGGAGAAGTAGACGGCACCGTTGAGACCGCAAGGGAGCTGGGAGACATCGACGTCGAAGGTGAATTCCTGGCCCATGACCTTGAAGATTTCGTAGTTGGTGTCGTCCGCCATGAGGTAGAGACGAGAGCCGACGTTCTTGCCGTTGCTGTTGGGCTGGACGAACTTGAGGGTCAAGGCGTTGCCGGAGGTGGTGATACCGTAAGTGCCCGAGTAGTCAGCACCATCGAGAGCGCAGTTCGAGGCGCAAGTGACGGCATCGGGGGCGAGAGTCGCGTCCCAGGCGTTGCCGGTGTAGCAGTTGGTGGAGCCACCAACGTTGTGAAGCCAGCGCCAGTTGGCGTCGAGGACGACCTTGCCAGCCTGGGCAGTGCAGGTGCCTCCAGTGGCGCACTTGTACCAGGTCAAGGCGGGGTGGGTTTCAGCGGTGTTGGTGCCGACCTGCTGGGCGGAGACACCGGCGAGGAAAGAGGCGAGAGCAACGAGAGCGGTTGAGCGGATCATTTTCGAATGACTGTGTAGTCGATAGAAAGACTGTAAGACGGTTTGCGAGGGTAAGACGGTTTGAGAGTGCTGGACCGATGAGGATGGCTGACCCTGCCAAACAACCGAGACATTTTATATGCCTTATTTGGACGGATAATGTGCGGGCCAAGAATACCAAGAGCGTTGATCCTTCACGAATACTCGGGAGCGTGTCTTGGCGATGGGCGTTGCTGGTCGTGACCAGAGCAACTCTGAAGAGTCCGGGACGCCGATGAGTTCCCGTTTACGGGGGCTTCTTGCGAAGTGAGTTCCGAGAAGGAACCAGGGAATACGCTCGCGGCATTTGCTGGTACTGGATGCAGACGGAATTGGGCAAGTTGGCCGCAGTCAGACGGGTTGAGGACAACGGGAGGAACGCGTGCGGACTTACCTCATCCAGCCGACGAAATCCGGAGGAAAGGTGCGACTCGGCGTTTCCTCTAAGGAACCTTTCAAACGACGATGGAGGGCGGTGAGAGGTAGAAGCCAAGCGGCTCAAGTTGGCGAGCTAACAATAGTATGACCGCCGAGTGCGCTTGCCATGAAAGGAAGCACGGCGAGCTTCGTTATCCCCAATCGGACATCTTGACGGAGAAACCCCTTGACAGGTCCTCGGCTACGTCGCCATAGGCCTAATCCCGAAGCCGGATTTAGCGTCTTCCATGGTTCCGCAGTCGCATCATGCTCCGCAGTAGCTATTCTTGAAGCCTGTCAAGCGACCTTTCGCTTTCTAGAAGACCACAAAACGGCATATCCTCGTCGCAACGTTGAGGCTCTAAACTTATCCACTGTGAGCTTTTTGCGCAAAAATATCATCGGCATCGAAAAAAGCATGACCTACTTTTGCTGCGGTTTGTCATTTGACCCCGTTTCCCTAATCGGGAGGGTGCTGAAGCATTGACAGCTATGGGATTGGACGGGGTTGGTCGAAGGAAAAAGTGAAGCGCAGACGCCACGCAACGTTCCCACAGCGTTCCAAGTCCTTAAACCATAGACAAATACTCGCATTTCTTTTTCACAAGTTAGACTAAGTAACAACGTAAATAGATAAATGAACATGGGAGTTTAGAGTAAGGGGGAGACACTTTTTTGCAGTATAACGTGAGATGCATTGCAGGGAAGGGGAAAAAAGAATCAAAAGGCCTTAGAATATCTGCTGTTTTCCTACTTGAAGTCCAAAAATAGAGTGGCATCATCCTGAGCGGCACCCCCGGACTGCTGCGTCGTCGCACTGATGAGACCCATCCCAAATAATCCTCCATCCCAGCTACTTCGCTTCTTCCTATCCCTATCTCTGGGGCTTTCAAGTTCCCGAGGTGCAACCATGGACTGGGATTGGTGCCGCTGGTGGTTTCGATGAGGGGGTATCGGGGAAGTGTGAATGAGCGCGCTCAAGTCCAAGGCCTCCTCTGCCGACGGAGCCACATTTACGCTGCCGGTCGCCGTCGCTGCAGTCGAAGTCGACCCTCCTTGCTGCTGAGCCGATCCTGCAGAGGCAGCGGAAGCTACTCCGTTCCGACCCGCAGTGCTGTTCAGCGTCCTCAGCGGCGCAATGCTCGGAGGATCGCTAAACATCGTCAACGGAGTGAATATGTTAGGTCCCGAGCTCATGCCGTACTGCAAGTCCAGCGACGAAATTGACAGCGGTTCGTTGTACGCCAATGGGTCGTCTAGCACCTGCGGAAGCCCTCCCATCCCACCACCACCCAGCCCCACATGCGTCGTAATCATCGGATCCAAGTACGACAGAGATCTTTGCAAAGCTTGCCGATGTTCTGACGGGGGTTGAGAAATAGACCGACTTGAATCCCGGGCCCAAGCCGACGGAGTGGTAGGTCGGTGATAGAGACCCGCACCCGTCGTGCCTCCTGCGGCCGGCGTAGGAATCTGACCCTGGGTGCTGACGGATCGGGAATGAGGCCTTGCCGGCGGGGGGAACGGTCGCCGGAACTGGGTCGAGTCGGCAGGAAGCCTTGCTTGATCAAGCCGCAAAGGAGATGGTGGGCATGGTAGAGAAGCTGGATTAAGGCCAGTAGGCGTGATAGCTCCTGCCTCTTCCATCGACTGAGATTGCTGGGAAGATGATGCCGAAGGAACGCTGAGCTGATGAATCTTGCCAGGTCCCGATGTCGGGAGGGCATCCTGCATATGATGATCCACGGGCCCAATACCAGGAACCTCTGCATCCACGACGATCATCGCCTCCAGTTCCAAGGCCAACTCCTGCTGCTCTTTATTGCTCCTCTTCATGGGACTCGCGGTTCCCGACGGCGCGGCCGACGTGTGGTTCACCACGGATAACTCGTCGATATCCTGCAACCCAAGAGCAGCCAAGCTGACATGCGATCCAGAGGTCACGCTCGCGGCATAGTCGTCCTGCAATCCACCTCCAAGACCCAACCCCAGGGCGGTCCCACTGCCCGCAAAACTCAACAGCGTCGGCCCAGTAACCGTATGCAAACTCGGCGGATGCACCGCGACCCCTGACCCAGGAATCAAATCACCGGCGTAGCGATGATGCGTGAATCCACGGAAAATAGACTCATCAGGGTAAGAATGGGTGTGCGAAGGGTGGTTGTGATGAGAATGGTGGTTGTGCCTCGCGTCCGCCTCCGAAGCGAAATCGTGCGCGGCTTCGACGGTCGAATATAGATCGTATCGATCCAAAACGGCGTACTGGTCCGATAAAGGCGTAGGCCAGGAGGTCAAAGCGCCATTCCCACCCATGAGGCCCATGCCTTGATCCAATCTCGGGTTATTCGACAACCAATCCAACGGACCCCACGCGGACTTGCCGATCCTCCCCATTTGAGCGTTCGACGACGAAGGAGGGATGAAGAAATCCGAAGGCGTGGGCGAAGCAGGGTGGGACATCCACGCTGACGAGCTGGGCATGCCGTTGCCGTTCCCCAATCCGTTCCCGTTGTGAGAGCTGCTCAGGGACTGCCAGTCCTCTGATGCCGCAGACGTGTTGAGCGACGTGGTGGACGCGCTGCTGTGGTGCGGCTGGATTTGGGGTCTGGGATTTCGAAACGGGTCCGCCGATGCGCCCCCTGCCCGAAAGGAATGGCTGTCGCGAAAGGAATGGTTGAGAGCGCCGGTTGCGGAAGCAAGACCTGCCACGGCGTTTGCGTTGTCCAAAAGCTCTTGGATGGTCTGCGAGACGACGGGTGAAGTCCCCGCTGCGGAGTGGAGAGCGTCTGACGGTGAAGAGGGGCTGGTCGCTCCTCCTCCAGGACTCAAGGCCGTTCCATCAAGTTCGTCATCGTGGAACATGACATCTCCATCGACGTCCATATCCTCCTCCGATTTGAGATGCAAGTCCGACGCACTATCGCCCAACCCATTCGCATGGTGGTTCGCGTGGGTAAAGTGGGACTCGATTTTGGCCGGCGAAGTTACGCCCGAAGTGAGCTGACTAGCATCGATGGATGTCAAGGGGAAATACTGCTCCTCCTCTTCGTACTCGTACTCCGAGCTCTCTTCATCCTCCGAGTCCATGATGGGGATGTTCTCGGGGGCGACCTTGGGTGTCGACGCTGAGGAGGTCGATGAGTGCTGATGAGAACTGCGAGGGCGGTAGAAATCGATGGCGGTGGGTTCGCCCGGTCCGATTGGTCGTTCGCCGGCGGCGCTGATGCTTGTTCTCTTTCTCCTGCTTGACGAGGCGGAGTGGGCGACAGAGCCCGATTGGGAAGTCGAAGCCGAAACCGCTCGGCCTCGGCCTCTTCCTTTCTTCGAATGCTCCGACACGGTGCTGGTACTGGCCTTGGCGGTCGAGCTGGGCGTAACTGCTCCACTTGTCCCGGCGGTTGAAGAAGTGGCAGCAGCTCGTGACGCGGCTGACGTACTCGCTCTCGGTCTCGGTTTGTAGCCAGCAGCCTTGTACAGTTCCGGGAAAGCGTTCCTAAATCGATCACGTAAATCGGTGCTACGGCGTTCTTGGCTCTGGAATATGGGATCTTTGACGATTGTAGCCCAGGTGGTACCGTGTTTTTCGTAACCGAGACGCAACGCCTCGTCTTCCTCGGCGGAGAACGGGCGGCGTTTCTTGGAACGCGTCTTTTCGAAGATCGAGGTTCCGTCTGGAAGGAATGATCGGACACGAGAGGACAAGTGGGTCTTTGCGTTTGGATAGTGGAAGCGGTAAGCATCTGGGAAGTAGGTCCGGAATCTGGATGAGTGGTGCAGCGTGTTTTCGATGTCAGCGCTCTTGTCCCCCACTTGGAAAAAAAAACGCATCTCACCGATCCTTGAGATCAACTGGAGAACGTCCTTGGAATTGGAACTGGGTGTCGTTGAGGATGGCTTTCCAGTTACCTACTCCCCACTGCAAGGGCAAAGTCGATGACGTTGAGTTCCTCGAAATGAATCGTCAGAGGGGCCACACTAACCTTGTTGCACCCATCAACAAGTGCCTGAGTCTCCTCCATTGTCCATCGCTTTCTAGGTTTGCGAACCTTGGTAGGAGGGCCCGCGTTGGACGAAGAAGGTTCACCTTGTGCTGCCGAAAGTTCAGGGGGCGGCGGAGACAGGGATGAGCTGGCGCTGCTGGTGGAATGCGAATTGCCGTTGGTGGTCGATGACGACGCGGATGGCATCAACGAAGGATTGGGAGGAACGATAAAATCGCCATTGCTGGCGTTGGCTTTGCCGCCGGGCTTGTTGGTGGAGACCGTAGCTGCCCGTCGGCGCCTGCTGTTGCTGCCGCTGGCTGCGGCGGTTGCTTGATCGCCAGCGGTGGTAAGAGCCAAATGTGGAGCAGCGCCGTACGACGCAGACGCTCGACGCGCATGATGGTGTCCGTTTGACATGGTGTAGTCGAGCGATGGTGATGGTGGAGAGCCAGGAGCAGCAGCAGCAGCGGTGGCGAGAGAGGAAGTGGATGGCAGAGAAGAATCGTCGCGAGATGTTCGTGCGCCCCAGTTGCCGGAACCTCGGGCTTGGGTGATAGTCGAGGACGGTGGACCCATGATTTGATGGAGGTGGTTCTTTTCCGAGGCGTGTAGTGTGCCATTATGTGAAGATGAAGTGGTAGCAGCACCGCCGTTGAGCCTTGGGTCTAGCCTTGCGCTGATAGATTGCATGGATGCACTCGCTGGTAAAGAAACTCGTCGCTGTTTCATTGTGCGCTGTTGTTGGTTGGGTTGGGGAGGAGGAGGCATGGGCGTACTTGAGGCCGTTGTAGGTGATGATGAATTTTGTTGGGGACCACCACCGTACATAATCAGCCTGTATCTCCTGTCGGTCAGTAGAAGCACGTCGACGTCCTCGTTGCAGCTGCGTGTAGACGTAAAAAAGAGGAGAGAGATCAAGAGATTGACTACAAAGCGACAGGGGGGACAGAAGAAGGCGATCTACGGGCCGTCGTCGATTCCAGTGGGGACTGGTTGGTGGTTCCCAGATCCCGTGCCGAACAACCGGGACTGCCTTGCACCATAACAACTGCGTCTGCCACGCTAACCTCACCGCGCGCTCTATGATAATAATAAGACGGTCTGTACACACATCTCCATATCGATCAGTCCATCGCAAAACAAACAGCCTTAGATGGGCAGAGATGCTCCCGAAGCATGGGTCCTCGGTATTTAGACGAGTCTCTTCGGCGGCTCTTCCTCCTTCTTCAAGCCATCTGCCGCCCGTTCAGCCTCACCCTTGGCCTGATCCCCAATCTTCCGGGTCTCCTCTTCAATCCGATGGAACGCATCGACGGCCTTGGTCTTCAGTTCCTCGATCGCGCTCGCTCCTTTCGCCTCCGTCTCCTTCAATTTCCCATCCACCGCATCCTCCACTCCAGCCACCTTCAATCCGGTATGCTGCTCCAGCTGCTGCCTAGCCTGGCGAATGCCATCCGAAGCCGCATGCCTGGCTTTTGCGTACGATTTCAACGTACTGGAAACCGATTCGGAAACGTTCTTGTTCACTGCCGCATGCTGAGCAGCGAAACCGGGGAAGTACGTCTCCTCCAGAGATGTTAGATAAGATGAAA
This sequence comes from Tulasnella calospora MUT 4182, assembly GCA_000827465.1. Lineage (NCBI taxonomy): Eukaryota > Fungi > Basidiomycota > Agaricomycetes > Cantharellales > Tulasnellaceae > Tulasnella > Tulasnella calospora. The sequence goes on from KN823118.1 coordinate 96,346, forward strand.
CATTGTGAGAGGTCTTGGGGAGGAAGTATGCGAGAGAAGCTGCAAAGAACACCGGTGGGAGGACGAGTCGAACAGGAAGGCTCCCTATGGGGAAAGACGAAGGACCAGCAACACGATTTAGCCATGCGACAGACGCTGACAGGCAAAAACGATAAAGGCACCGCATGCGACTCACTCCTTCGACCAATCACTGAAGCGGTTAATGTAGCAACTCCCACGTAAAGCAAGCCAGGTGTCATTGGTTCATCCTCCGGAATGAGCTCTTTAACTTGTTCTAATAACGGGGCGCCAAAAAGACGGTGAGTGAGAAAAAACAATCAATAAAACAACCGGGGCTATCCGATATACTCACTCTCGACGGCGTGTTCAACACCAATCCATCTAATTCCGGGATAGCCGACCCGAGAAACGTTTGCCCGTCAGCGAAAAACATATCCTCCCGATCACTATAAGCTAGTCTGCTCAACTTGTCTACCGCAGATTGGACTGTGGCTTGCCCTTCAGAGTAAGCCGCAGTGGCATGTTCCCGGACGATGCCAATATGCGTGGCCAAATGGCTGTGGGTTTCCACTAGAAGGATTTCCGCATCCGGTTTTGGGTAGATGGAGAGCTGAAAGAACGTGTGTGTGCAACATTTGACCATGCCTTTAGAAAAAGCCTTAATACGTTAAGCGGAAGAAGACTCGTACCTTCTCCTTGACGACTGGCTTCTTCTCCTTCAACTCGTCCGCGTACACGGGACCAGCAATTGCAACAGCAGCTGCACTGGCTGCGCCAAATGCAAAGAGCGACCTTGACACGGGCTATTCGACATATTAAAGCAACACATTCATCAGAATAAAGCAGCGTGTGTAGACTAGATGAGTTCAATTTACCTTGGCTGCTATTCGATACATGGGATCGGTTTATGGGAGAGGGAAAGCAGTCGGAATTCTAAGGAGGCGGCGTTTAGTCTGAAAGTCCGCGGTAAAAGTCCGTTTTGTTTCTGGCTGACGCTGAGAACAACACGCGCGCGCGTCTGGCCTCACCCACTCTCCCTCCATTGCCTTCCAACCACCAACTCAAACCCTCCTCTACATAGTCAAACTACTTGTGAATACTAGCTACGCCTTGTAAGTCCTCAGCAGGCCACCAATTGGAACGCTCCGCGGCTGACCAAACGCGTGTTTCCCCACCTCCCCTGTTGTCCCTAGACTTCAACCATGTCAGTTGTAACGATCCGTAACGTCGAATTCCTCAACAACCCAACGCGTTTCTTGGA
>KN823118.1:97856-114410 GCA_000827465.1 Tulasnella calospora MUT 4182
TTCGAATTCGAAAGCGACGCGCCCAACCCGCACCGGATACCGCACAACGACGTCCTCGGGGTCGCAGCGTTGATCCTAACCGCCTCGTACAAAGATCAAGAGTTCGTTCGCGTGGGGTACTACCAAAACACGGAATACGACAACGACGAGATGAAGGAGAACCCACCTGCGACCCCCAGGTTCGAGTTCTTGACGAGGGATTTGGCGACAAAGCCGAAAGTGACGAGGTTTATGATCAAGTGGTAAGTGTGATCCAGGCGTATCTTTGGTTGTCTTTATGCTCCGTCCACCAAGACTAACATCGTGCAATTTGTTGGAACAATTGTAGGGACAACGACCAAGCAGCTCCTGGTCTCCCATCAGCCCAACCAACCTCGGCTATCCCCGCACCATTTGCCCCACCAGGATCCGCATTCCCTCGACCGAATGCTATGGCCACCGACGGTCCGTCGGATTTCGCTTCAAGCGGTCCAGTACCAATGGAAGGTGTCCAAAATAACTACGCTGCGACAAGTTCGGCTGTTCCACCAGCGGTCAACATGGCGCAGAGACCATTTTAGGAGGAACGGATGTTTAGAGGAGCCTGGTGCTGTCTCGGAAGGCTACGCGGGTCGATTTTAGGTTAACACCGCTAGTGGCTGTTGGCAGGATCGTTACATTTCCTAATATACATTCCCCGGTTGAAGATCTCATAGACCATTCGGTGCTATATCGACGACAAACAGCGCCCGCTACTCTTTGAATTCTTCAAACCGTATCTAGGTTTGCACGTACACACCAAATCTAAGGATCATAAAAAACAACTTCCAGTGAGCCATGATTTAGAACGCTTGCCCAAATGTTAGTCGAATAACAAGCGTTAGAGCGCAGAATGTAACAACGCGAGTCGTGAAGTGACTAAAACTCAGGGCGGACGTCCCACGTCCGCTCGGGTGCAGACAGTGCCCCATTTTGCCCGCAGGATCGGCTTGTCCTGCAATAAGAATTTCCAGGGATTACCGATGTTTTTGATATCGTCCGCAGGCTTCTGAGATTCCCTTCCATCCCAGCATCGTTTCCAGCCTCTAGGCCAAGTAGCAACGATCATTTCATGAAATACATCGCAGCTTCGACAGAGCGCCCTACTTTCGGTAGTACGGCTCCTCGTCGCGCTCCCAAACCCCTCGATAGCCAGATTACTTTCGCAAGTGTTCGAAACTCGGCGATGGCAGTTTCATACAGTTGAACTGCCCCCTTTTCCTTATAAAGGATCCCCATGAAGAGCTTAACATCAGTGCCCCACGATACTGACTAACATTCCTACTTCCATAACTGTTTTCAGCACCAGAATTTGGAAAATAGGGATCCAATCGAAATCCTCGCTGCTCACCCTGATTAATTCATCTACGAAGGATGTACCGGCTAGCAAGGTCTATCTCCAGACAAAAGGAAGAGACGGAGGCGTATTGCTACTGCGCTATAGGTTTGTTCCCATCGCTGTGGGGCAACGCTTTCCCTTGGCTGATACCGACTTTGCTCCTGGATGGACATCGCAGCACTAAAAGGAATATTCTTGTTTACCGCATCCAAAACTACTACTGCTGTTGATGCAGCTGTTGCTGCCGTGATTGAACAACAGAAGGTCGAGCCGCCGACAAAAGATAAGAAGCTTCTCAAAGGCGACTTTGTATGTGTCTCTGTTCTGGCAGAACCCATCGCTGACCGAGCTTATTTCTATATATCACAGATTGCTTGCGCAGAGCAAATGCTTGAAGTACTCTTCACAGACCTCTTTGTTGACATCACAGACATTGCTATGGAAGATGTCGTCCACGAGTCGTACGGCAGCCCAGTGGCAGGGCCGTCGGGGTCATGGGAGTGGACATTGCTAATTAAAGCCCTTGGTACTACGTAATTCGCGTGATCAGTCGATTCCCATCGTTGAAATTATGCCGAATTTCGGGAAAGCGGATTTAACGGCACAAAGGAAGCGACACGCACCAACCTCGCTCTCTGTTCACCACACTTAAACCTCTCCAGACCCGCTACCGCAAACGACTCGGGGAGCAACGGCTATGTCCAGCTACGACAAAAGCGAGCTTGCGAGGCAGTCACTAAGAAGAGAGGCTGTCGTGAGTCCAAAGTGAAACCTCCGATGACCCAGTTTACACACCGTCCTCCCTCATAGGAAGAGGCATACGAACGCCTAAAGCTGTATCACATCGACCGCCAAAGGATAGTATTTGTGAGAGATGAGCCCAGACGTTCGGGAGGATACGGCATTGTCCAAAGAGCCCAGCTATACGAGTCCGCCTATGTTCCAGCATTCTTGGCCCTGCATCTCAACGGCCCACCTCAAATAGTCGCCGTCAAGCAGATACGTATCTCAGCTGCCGATGATCCATTTGAGACGAAGCGGGTGAGTCTACACACGTCCCTGCCGATGTCCGATGTCCCGCCATCTAACGATGCACCTCGCAGGTTTTTACCAAAGAGGTCCTTGTCTGGTCCAGCCTCAAGGAACACACGGGAATCGCGAAGTTTCTTGGGTTCTACGCCGACTTTGAACGGGGGGAGGCTTGGCTGTTGTCACCATGGGAGCCGCACGGCAACATATCGAGCTTCATGAAGCGGCGTCGGCTGGAAGTACCCGAGAAACTATCACTCGTGAGTCTCTAAGCACGCCCGTGGCTTGCGACTCACATTCCGCACTTCAGATCTACGACACTGTTGATGCTTTAACCTTCTTGCATCAGCTCGATCCGCCCGTATGTCACGGAGACGTCAAATCGGTAAGCTGAACCTTCCACTCTGGGGCGCCTTTACGCTCTCAACCGCTATATTACCAAACAGTTGAATGTGCTCGTCAACGCCGACTGTAGAGCGGTTCTCTGTGATTTCGGACTAGCACGGATTTTCGAGGATAGCGGCTTCGGGCGACTCGAGATGTCCACGGGATTCAAGGGGTCTATTCGTTGGTGCAGTCCGGAGTTGCTCGATGGGGCTCCTCGGAGTCCAAGTAGTGATGTGTATGCGTGGGCCTGGCTCGTTTGGGAGGTCGGTGGCTTTCGGTTCCGCCCTCTACCAGAACCTGAACTGAGACCTTGGACCAGATGATGACAGGGGAAATGCCATACCAAGATACAGTTGCTGAATATGCCATCATTCGCAAAATCTTCGAAAGTCCTCGTCCCCAAGTCGATGGAGCATCCCGTCTCAGCGACTGTCTGCAGTTGTGGGAGTTGATCACCCGATGTTGGTCGGTCAGTCCTGAAGAGCGACCGACCAGTGGCATGTGTCGGACGACTGTCACGTTCCTTGTGCGTTTATTGCAATTATTGTACACAGATATTTGGATGTAGCTGACTTATTTCGACGGTCAGCCTCGCTGTGTTCCCTCTCCCGTAATACCTCACCCCCAATCTCCTTCGCCCGAGCTTTTGGAGAACCTCGGTGACCTCGAACGCTGGAAAGGAAATTATGAGGAGAGCGCCGCCTACATGAAGAAGGCTCTCGCCATATACGAAGAACGAAGGGCTTCCAAAAGCATCGCCAGCGTCCTTCGGAAACAGGCTGCGGCATGCTACCAGTTCGATGACTACGTTAAAGCTATGGAGCTTGCCTCGGCCGCCCTCGAACAACTTAGGACTCTTGAGGACGACCTCGCCACCGCAGACGCCTTGTGTTGGCTTGGTTGCTCTCTCGAGATGCAATCGATGGAAGATCAGGCCGTTCCGCATTTCAATGAGGCTCTGGAGATCTTTCGTATCCATGGTCACGATGTCGGCGTTGTACGGTGCCTCGAAAGGCTTGGCGAGATGTGTAGACGCAAAGGGCAGTTCACCGACGCGCAACCCTTTCTCGAAAACGCCGTTGCCATAGCGTCACAAAGTGGGGATAGAATTGGGGAGACGAAAGCTACGAGGACTCTAGGACGTTTAGCTTGGAATCTAAAAGACACCGCCAAGGCAACGGCAATTTTGACCAACGCCACTGAAACAGCGCGCCAACTCGGCCTATCGTCGGTGTTGTGCGAGTGTCTCGATAGCCTCGGTTCGATACAGGTCGAAGAACAAAGGCCAGAGCAAGCGGAGCAGCTCTTTCAAGAATGCGTTTCAATTTCCAGGAGCACAAATCAAGAACTTATGCTCGCCAGGGCCCTGACGGGCTTAGGGGATATTCGAAGGGAGCGTGGCGAACTCTCGGAAGCCGAAGCTTATCTGGAAGAGTCGTGCGCCATTCTCGAGAGAATCTCGTTCCAAGGTTGGGACTGCATATTTTCTGCCTCTAGCCTGGCCAAGGTGAAGGAGGCGCAAGGAGATAAAGAGCCAGCTCTTCTCTGGTATGAGAAGGCCATAGTCGAGTCTCGCACGCTAGGTCAGAAGCTGGAACTCTCGGAGTGGTTGACTGAGAAAGGGCGTATTCTGCAGGAGACGCAGCGATACGCAGAGGCAGCATTGTGTTTCGAAGCATCATTGGTGCTTGACCAGGGACTTGAAAATGCCGAGGATGTTGAGATGGATATCGAAAGGCTGGTGTCTATCCCCAAGACGGGGCTGCAAATCAGAGATGGTAGAGACGATGTTGGGGCTGCCAATTTAATATAGAATTGTACCTATTGAAGTGTCAATTAGTCTGGCCGGATTTCAGCGTTGCCGCGGATTGACACGCTATCGATCGTCAGAGTGCCCTCGTTATAGTCTCCGAATCTTAGACCACTGGCCCTAGTATGCGGGCGTTCTGAACCGCGGAACTCTCTGCATGCTAAGCGGAAGAGGCTCATTGAAGTCTTCCCAACCAAAGTCAAGTCACTGGAAAGGATTAAAAGTACTTGTGTCGCGACTGGGTTTTCGGGTCCGTCGATTATCTCATGATTTTGCTGCGAGGTGTCCCCCCATAAGTCTATATTAGCTCCCTTGTAGTTTATTTCTAAGACTAATTATAACAGAAACCCCTAAATTATTTGTGGCAATTCGATGCCTCGACTTGACTCTTGTAGAGTTCCAACGTCCGCGGGTGAGGGTCTGGGTCGGTCATTTTAGCCCTAGCATTCACATACACTATATTAAAGCGAACGTGTCGTTTTATGCTTAGTTTACCGGCTTCTGCAAGCGAGTGCAACACGATCCCTTGATTGTTCACACAGGCGGCGTCCACTACCACCACCGCTGTAACTGTCGGTCCACAAATTCGTTCAGGTGCGCGCAAGAAGGACCGGGTCAATGTCACAACCGGGTGGTGCCTTAGATAGCACCGAGGGGAGACGTGCAATCCGGAGAAAGGCTGTAGTCAAGGGGTATGGGGTGACCGGGGGCTAAGGGACCAGAAGTGTCAGAAAACCGCGCAGAATTTAACTGGTGGAGTGGCCTTGATGACGAGCAAGGGGAGTGGCGGTCCCTACAAGCCGGCTCCGGAAGCGATCCCTCTCGCGGATCCAGGGCCCTCAGAGTTCCAGGTACAGTGCCTTCACGGGTTTAGATTTACCGACAGGGAAGATATCCATGTGCGTGGCTTTATTATGGAGTTTCTCGGGTGGACTGGGCGCCGCATTGAGTCTCCGTTCATTGTACACGATCTTTAGACTCATTGGTGACAGTCGCCGCTCAGCCGACGCCACTCTTTCGGAGTACACACGTGCTGTACTCCAAATTACCGAGCCTATGGGCGTATGGAAGGTCTGAGAGCTGGGTGCAACGATGTAGTTCCGTTGAATCCAGTGGTCTGTATCCCTTCCGGTCCCGCAGGCCATGTCTTTCAAATTTTCCCTCTCTGCTTCTCTGATGACCTCTTGCCAAATATGGCATCTTCAGGCATAGTCTTACTTCACGCGACATCTCCCCTTTTTAGACCTCCGAATCTGGGCCTCCGGCCATCGGGTTCGCTTCAAGCTTCACAAAGACGCAAACGCTTGCGTGATACGGCATCGTTTTTTTAATGAGGCACGATATGCTGTGGGCGTTGACTTGGTATTAGAAATGGATTGTTTAAATTTATGGCTTCCTCGGAGTACTAGTACGGTAGTGTTGCCTCGAAAATATGATTAGGGGTTCTGAGCCTTTGCACTCTGGTCTGGACTTCTTTCCAGGTCACGCTCTTTGCTACTTTGTATTTACTAACTCCTATTCGATGATGTGCTGCCTGTGGGGTCGGGCTGAAGGTTAGGTTCGAGTGTCTCTGCATTTAGTCTTCTAGCAACTATCTCTGAACTTCTCCTTCATTTCACCCCTTCTTCTCGCTGTCCTCTATCGTGACGCTCGGTTCGCGACGCACAAACAACTCACGCGCCACCACGGCCCCTAGCTAAATCGTGTCGGCATCTTCCTTCCTTGACTTAATCTGCAACTATATAACACCTCTCATCTCGTACGGCCGGGAAGAGTCTGCGCGGAGGAGAATAAGGCACAACACGAGAATCCTTGTGATCTGTTCCGGATTTCAGGACTCTGAGGATACCAGCAATCTTCTCTAGACGAACAACAGGGTTTAGTGCATACCAGACGCGCGAGCCTGCATCGTGCAAGGCAATTCACAGGCCTTTGGGCGTCAAGGGCACCGTTGCACATTTCATACGTAAACGCCGCCAGGGACGACTCGAACTGTTGATTCTGCCACAACCCTCAGGCCCCTACAAACTTGAACGGTGCCTCGTGAATGTCGCAAGCTGGGTCCCTAAAAATGCCTCCAGGCGCAGGAAATAGCGAGGCTGATGGAGTCATTATTCCCTATATATATACCATGACTAAATCGTGGGCTGGATACCCACTCGTCCGCACACCACTCCCGATACTGGTTGGCTTTCGAAACCCGTCGTCGCTCGTCGTATCAGCGACAAAAGCAATTTCGCGCTCTAGCCAGTCCTTCTTACTTTTATTTGGAGGTTCCAGATGATCCGAGACTTTGTGTCGACCCTCCTCGACCCGTTTAACGAGCGCCTTGACCCGCTTAACGACCTTCGGCTTTGGGTCTCGATATTACGACCTCGAACCTCGACGGTTGGCGGATTTGCTGATGGCGGCGGTGACCGGAACGTCCATCAAGGCGTTGGAATAGGATTAAGCAAGGAGCCAATAGGTAGGAAACACTCTGCGGTGAGTCCTGGTCTTCGTGCGCGGTAGGTAGTGGGAACATTAACAGGAAGTCCCTAGCGTGGAAGACTCGATGGCTTCTCAGACTTCAGGATTCGCTCTAGTCAAGTCAATTTTTGCCCAAGTGACTCTACTGGAAGCGGCGGCAAGGCAGACGTGGTCCAGGCGAAGTTTCAAAGACGGTGGTATTCGATCGCAGCGCAGCCCGTGGCAGTGAAGAAACTTCGAAACATCCATACCAAAAAAGCCTGCAATGTGAGAATGGGCCATTTCTACCACTCATCACACCGGTGCTTACAGGTTACGGCTAGGAATTTGTTCACGAAGTAGAGATGATGGCGGGGCTGTCACACAAGAACATCGTCCGGTTGATTGGATTTGTCGAGGACTTCGAAAAAGGAACGGCTTGGATATTTTTGCCCTGGGAGCCGAATGGAAATGTTAGCGAATTTCTTGCCAAGGGAGATTGGGAAATTCTGGAACGCCTTTCACTGGTAAGCGAAAGAGCACCCCGAAGAGGGTTCGTGAAAAGCTAACAGGTGTTCTTAATTCAGATCCAGGATACGTTTGAGGGCATTAAATACCTTCATACTCGTCAGCCACCGATTTGTCACGGTGATTTGAAGTCGGTGAGTTGGTGGATCTGGATCCACGTGGGATACGCGTCTCATCTCACAATCCCGTAGCTCAATATTCTCGTTAGCTCATCCTATCGTGCAGTCATTACCGATTTTGGCTCAGCTCGTGCGATTATTGCGCCGGAAGAAGAAGTTATAGGCAGCGAGAGCGGTCAACAGGGGCCGGGAATTCCGACCAGGGGGGAAGCCTGCCCTCCAATCCACGCCGGTGCTGCTGGTAATCAGTTAACTCTGACAGGGCCCGCCTGGTCGCTCCGTTGGGCGGCCCCTGAAGTGATGAACGGGAAATGCCCGAGTTTGTCAAGCGATATTTGGGCAGCTGGCTGGGTCTGTTGGGAGGTATGACGATGTCCGAATATTCCATTCTCTTCTTGTGATCGCTAAAATCCTGTCGACGTATCGTCCACTAGATAATGACGGATACAGTTCCGTTTTCTGAGCTCAGCTCAGCAGGCGTCATCACGTTGACAGTGATGCAGGGAGCAGTTCCTTCGCCACGTGAAGATGGGCAGCTGGGACAAATTGTTGCGCTTTGTAGTTTGATGACGGATTGTTGGGCGTTCAATCCCAGGGCTAGACCGAGCATTGCTAGGTGTTGCGATGAGCTTCGGTGGATGGTAAGCTCTGCAGTAGCCGCAATAGCAACTGTGTTAACCCGCGTGTCCCATGTCAGCCGTCAGTTCCGCCGTCAAGCTCAAAAGTGCCGTCCGTAGAGCTTTTGTTGGAGAAGGGCCGGATGCATTGTGAGCAGGATAACTTTGAAAACGCGGGTTTGTTGTTCCAGCAAGCGCTGTCTCTGGCCAGGTCTGCGGGCAACCAAATAGGCAATGCACTTGCGTTGAGTCTGCTAGGGAACGTCTACTGCGTTCAATTCAGATTTACCGAGGCGGAAGAGTCATACACTCAAGCGCAAGAAATCTTCGCTTGCGTCGGTAGCGACCTCGGCCAAGCGCACACGTTGAAGGGGCTTGGAGACGTCTACCACGCTCATTCCAAATACATCGTAGCAGAAGAGTCGTTCATCCGAGCACACACAATTTACGCTCGCATCGGTAACGACCTGGGTCAGGCGAACGCGTTACGTGGGCTGGCAGACGTCTACGGCGCTCAATCCAAATACACCGAGGCAGAACAGTCGTTCACCCAAGCGCGAGAGGTTTACGCTCGCATCGGTGATGACTTGGGTCGAGCGAACGCGTTGAAAGGGCTTGGAGACGTCTACTGCGCTCAATCCAGATACACCGAGGCGGAACAGTCGTTCACCCGAGCGCAAGAATTCTACGCTCGCATCGGTAATGGCCTAGGCCGAGCGAACACACTATATGGTATTTGTCTCTTGTGCTGGCTGCAAGGCCGCAATATTGAGGCTGCCGCACACTATGCGGAAGCAGAAGATCTATATGCTCGGATTGGCAGGACTGGGACTTCTAGGGTGCCTCCCTTTGGTTAGCGGTTGTGTTATCAGATCAGCATTCATTCGCGACATCGCTTTAACAATCTGTTCGCCGTAATATCCCATCTACATTCTCAGTGAACCGTTGCTGTTTTCTTGGCCTTCATTTTGCCGTCATAAACTGCTTTTTACGATTTTGTTCTTTCGCTTATTAGTCGTTCTGGGGCCTTTTGTGTCACCTTTATAAGATCACATCATAGTTCAATGTATACGCGTCTGTATTTCCGTGTCTGTTGATTTTCTCGTGAGTTTGCGGCGGGCTGTCCTCCGTAACTCCAGATTGGCCCCCTTAACTTCTGTTTTCCTCCTCCTGCCTGCGGACCTCGGAGTATCCTGAAGCGCACAGCCGTTAAACCCATTCCATGTACCTGCCCAATAGCCGGAGGCCCAGTGAATGCAGTTAACCCTCTTTTGGAGTCTGCCTTGTATCTTGGGGAGACATACTCTCGGTTAACATTGTCCTTGTCCGGAGCGTGCTTCAACTTGCCCCTTCCGTACATTTAGCTGACATTCTGTGGTATGATCTGGGGCTGGTACTGTGGAAAATGGTTGGATCGGCGAGTCTGGACTCCTTTGAGTGGCGGAAATATGCACGTCCGAGGTCGAGCCTGAGAACCTGCACCTGAGCGCCCCGTTCCAACTTTGCAATGAGCAAGCGAACCAAGAAGACTCACTTCTTTAAAATTGAACTTGTGTCGTTTAAAGGTAGTTTGAGGGTGGAGCACTACATATTCAGGGACCAAGCGTTTCCTCACCGTCTCCCGGCTCCTTCGGTCATTCCACGTTTGCCTCGAAGGTATTTCATTTCCCCGGTCTTGCATGGGTTAACCGAGAACCACAGATTATTCCTTGTTTGATGCTGTTGCTTCGCGTGAGACTCCCTCCACAGGTGGCACGAGTTATGGTCGTTTCGAGCGGTGCCCCGAGGTACCTTCGCGTCCCAATGAAGAACCAAGTCATGACGATACTTCTATCCGGCCCGAGCAGCATATGATGCATTTCCTATCTAAAAGTACAAATACAACGATATTCGAAATACATTTTCGTACATAAAATGTCTTGTTACGGGCTTGGACTGCCAACGATGCTCCCGGGCCTAATGCTGAGCCTGAGGTGAGCGGTGGCGAGTCGCGGTATGCGTCGTTGGATGTTCTGGGCGTCGGACAACGGAGAAGAGGAGTGCGGCGTCGAGCATGAACCACAAGCGTCCAGATTCCCCGGGTCCGGGTGCCACTTCGACTCCCACTTCATCGCCGTCCTGGGTATAGAGCCGATCTTGCCCCTATTCCAAGAGACGTCCCCATCATCCCCCATCTCCCGATCAAGGATCATCGACGCCTCAAAGTTGAGCGCCGCCTCGTCGTAGCGCTCCATCTCCAGCAACAACATCGCCTTCCGCACCAAAAACACCGACATCTTGAACCTGTCCTTCAACTTCGCGTACTCGAGCACCGTCTGATCGTACCAATACACGGCGTCGTCCCGCAAACCCAATTCCTTTTTCACGTCGCCCAAAACCGAGATGGTGTGCGCCATCTCGTTGCCGCGATACGCGATGTCTCGGTACGCGGAAGTCGACTCCTCCAGGAACTTGGCGCATTCTTCGGGCCGGCCTTGCGAGTGCACGCACAGTCCGAGGTTGTGCAGCGTTTGGGCCAATATCCAGCTCGCGGCCCCGCTCCGGCGCGCAGCGGCGATGGACTCCCGGTACAGCTCCTCCGCCGCGGCGTCGTTGCCCTGGTTGCGCCTGAGACTGCCCAACCGCGACAGAGCGAGGCATACGCCGACCTCCCACCCAATTCGCTGGGCTATGTCGCGGACCCCCGTTAGAGTCGCAGCGCCCTGTTCGTATTCCCCTTGATTCCAGTAGGTGCACCCGAGGATGAGGCGCGACTTGGCTTCTCCCAGTCGATCTCCGCTGCGCGACGCGATGGCGACGGCTTCTCCTAAAGTGGCGACGGCCTCCTCGTGACGAAGGTTCCGTCTGTGGATCTCTCCCATCCGCTCGAGGCACTGCACGATCCCGATGTCGTGGCCGTGGTGTTGGTACACCTCGAGGCTTTCTTGCAGGAACGGCATGGCCTCTTCTATCCTATCCTGGGCGGTCAGAGAGGACCCCACCCAGAAGGACGCGTCGGCGATCGCAAGGTGGTCGCCTAGGCATCGACACTTCTCCAGGGCGCTGGTCGCAAAGTCGTACGCTTTGGCGTGGTACGAGTTGCGGTAAGATGCCGCGGCTTGCTTGCGGAGGACGCTGGCGACTCCGCTGGCGTTTCCGTCTTGCTCGTACAACCGGAGAGCCTTCTCCAAGCATGATAACCCCTCCTCGTAGTTTCCTTTCCAGCTCTCGAGATCACCGAGGTTCTCGAGTAGCTCCGCAGAATGCGAATGACGATGAGCGTCGGTGGGGTTCGGAGGACAGCGAGGCTGATGATGGAGCGTGTAAGTAGGGCTTCGGTGATAAGACAATGCGATGGATGGGGCTTACAAGAGATATCACAGTGGTCCGGCACATAGTGCTCGTCGGTCGCTCCATGGGCCCGACCGCCCAACATCTTTCCATCAGATCCCAAAGCTGGAGGCAGTCGCTTAGACGTGATTCACCATCCACTTGCGGGAGAGGGCTGTCGAAGATCTTGCGGATGATGACGTAGTCGGCGAGGGTGTTGTGATACGGCATTTCGCCTGTCATGATCTGCTCATACGCGCACATGTATGTCAATTCTCCGTCGAATGCGGAGCCCTGATATACTCGCACATACCTCCCAGACTAACCAGGCCCACGCGTAGATATCGCTGTTGGGAGTCCGAGGACTGCCATCTAGGAGTTCCGGACTGCACCAACGAATCGATCCTTTGAAGCCCGCCGAAGTTTCTAGCCGTCCGAAGCCGCTGTCTTCGTATAGTCGTGCCAATCCAAAGTCGCAGAGAACTGCTCTGCAGTTAGCGTTGACGAGAACGTTTGCCTGTAGTGTCAAATAAGGTCAGTCGATTCCTTCTACAAAAAAACTGCTTTGTCATACCGATTTGATGTCGCCGTGGCAGACGGGTGGGTTGAGTTGGTGCAAGAATGTGAGGGCATCAATGGTGTCGTAAACCTGTTGACGATCATGGTCAAATGGGAACGAGGGGGAAGGTCCCAAGAAGACTCACCAGGGACAGCTTTTCAGGCACTTCGAGCTCCCGCCGGCTGATAAAGTCGGTGATATTCCCGTACGGCTCCCATGGTGAGACCAACCAAGCCTCTGAGTTGTCGAAGTCCGCGTAAAAGCCCAAGAACTTGGCGATCCCTGGGTGCGTCAAAAGGCTTGACCAGACGAGGAGCTCTTTGGTGAAGGCCTATCCGACCATCCATAGGGTCAGAATGAGACGTTCTATATATAGACCGAGGAACAAAAAATGAATCCTTACCCTCTTCAGTTCTGACGGATTATCAGCAGCGGATATTCGGATCTGCTTGACAGCCACTATCTGGGGGGGTCCCTGGAAGCGTGGTGCCAGCCATATCGGAAGGTATGCCGAGCCGTAAAGCTGGGCTCGTCGCACAACGCCGTATCCTCCTGAGCGCCTAAGTTCATCCCGAACGAACACTATCCTTCGACGGTCAATTAGGTGCTGCTTCAGACCGGTGTACGCCTCGTCCTACGTGGAAGTGTCATTAGCAAGTGATGAGAATATTTCTATCTAGACTGGGAATCTACCCACAACGGCTTGTACTCTCATACGCTTTCTCTCTGCATCTTCGTCGGTGTCTCGCATTGTTGACAGAGCTGGTTCCGGCTTTTAGCTCCAAGGCTTTGGGTGCGTAAGGTTCTAAAGCTGTAAGTCGTTGAGAGCAAGCTGGCTGGTGGTTGTTATCTGCCAGAACGCTGACCCAAAACGGGATCCGGCATACCAAGGGTTCTCGGCTCTCCGACGTAAATCCGAGTGTGTTGAACGTCTCGAGGCCGCTGCCCACATCTGTCCAAGTCGACGTCGTTTCGAGATAATGGGCTTTCGGTGACGAGCAGATGCATATATATACGAGAAAGACATGTGCAGAACTCCAAGTGATCGGGATGTGTGGGAAGAACGCATGTCCGGCGGGACACGGCATAAGATAAAGAAATTGAATGGCAAGGAACGCCCTCCATTTCGATCAATACTGGGTCAAATGGGCTCTCCTGACGTGACACTTGAACAAACGACACAACCTTCTAAGAGATTTCCAGCAGACGTGGGTTGGACTTTCCGGGAAATGCTTCAAGGCCAGCTCCGGGAGGTATACTCTTTCGTCTCTCAGTGAACAACGTGCGTCTCTGCTAGCGCTAATTTCACGACTGGGTTGGTGGTTCCATTATCTACAGTGATAATATCCGCTTTAGATAGCCTCATCCGGTTCGCAATATTTGGAAGACACAGCTGCCTCAGTCTATTGCACCAAGGCTAGACCTACAAGCCGTCAGACGCATCTACGAACCGAGTCCTTACATGCATTCGTATACAACATGGCAAGCTTCGCATCCTTCCCGGTGTTCTCCTTCTTCATATCCATGATGCTCCCCTTCAATGACTTCCTGCGCGGAGAAACCTCCTAGCCAGCATTCCCTGCTGCATGTTTGACCACTGAAGAATCCAATGCGGCTAGGATATGGACCAATCGTCCTTGAAGATCCTTTTCCATCCATCGCTTCGTAAAGGACAAGAGCATTGAATAGCTTGGATACGCGGCCCCTTGTATCCATCCATAACATTCAGTTTGCCATTGCTGCAATAATGCAAGTATAGGGCAACATACCTTTCGAACGATGACTACTCTAGCCGACGGGCATAGGTATCTATAACCGCGAAAGCAAGGAGACGTTAGCGGACAGCGGCCGAAAGGTGGAACCCAGGGTTGAAGAGGAAAGGGAGGATAATCAGACTCGAATTTTTTCCCGTTGAGTAAATCAGCTCGTGATCGAATCTCCCGTTGGGAGTCGATCATCAGCTGTCCCTACTATGTTGGCATCATAGGTTGACGTGGGGTTGTTCGCCCAGCATGAGGCGAGGATGACGAAGGAATAGCCATCCTGTTGCGACGATCTGTGCACTCACCCGACCAAGCTCAGCCTCTCCGGATGAAGGAGAAGACTATATTTCCTCCAGCATACGAGATATCGTCTCGAGTACCTTCTCTGTCTCTCCCATCGGGTAATTGAAGTATATGCTCGTCTCCATCTCCATCGAGCAGAGACGTCGAGGGCGTTCTTGGTTCGAGGACCGACGAGTTCAAGAACCTGGCGAGTTGCTGTTCCTTCCGCGAATTACTATTCACGGATTCCTGACAGGTGAGCTGAGTCGAGCAGGGTGGAGTGGCAGGTAGGGGCAAGTGGTCTTGAGCGTGAGGTGTCCCGTGGTGACTTGGTCTGGGTTGGAATCCGGTCGAGGCCGCTTGCCGGGTCGCGGGGAAAGAGGCTCCAACGTGCTTTGTTCTGAGAATCATAACGGGGGCGAAATATATAAGCATATCCTCGCGATCGGTTCAATAAACGAGGCCAGCGGGAACGTACGGCATCCACTGGCGCGGGCTCAACAAGCCAACTTGGTCTCCACAAGCGTCCGCTCAAAGAACTTTTTTCGCTTTCGATTTCTCCTCCGACCCCAGATACTATAACCCTCCAAAGTCTCATCACGCTTGCGGGCTATCCCGGCATCGGTCATTAATGCCCAAATGAGCTTGTCGAAGGATGGCCTGAGCTTTCTCTTTGGTATTGAGAGCGCGAGGCAAGGTTTGAATAATGAGGGCGTGACCCATCGTGGCTAGGGGTTGATGGTATCAGTAAAAGAGATGATTTTGGAGAGATTTGGCGCGTACATGGCGTCTGAGGGAGTCATCTGGGGGGGGGTGCATGAGAGAGAACCAATATCGACAGAAAATTGATCAACCCCGCACTGAACCCTAGGCTCGTTCCCACCGTTTCTTCGTGATCTTGCAGCTGCCCGAGGCGCGAACAAACTTAATACTCGGAGATGGATTGGCCCGACATGCCTTAGTCGAGCAGGGCGCGAATTCCCAAGAAACTTTGCTATCGGGCAGCGAATTACCTTGACTCGGCATGTGGGTCGGAGTCGTTGACGCGGCCCGACGGCATTGACGCATTAACGCCGCGTGATCTCAAGCACCACCTTTACTCAGTCGTCACTCGTCAAAACGGCGATACAAAGTCTTCTTCTCCCACCCAACCGGGCACTTTGCCTCGGTCGCTTTGCGAGGGTGAAGCAAACCTTTGCGTCGAGGCCACGTGAACAAACGAGACAGCATATAGTATAGCAAAAAGATTACAACCAAAAAAAACCATAATACAATACGCTCAAAGTCGCAAAGACCCGAGTCAAAAAGAAAAGGACGAGAATAAGCCCGGAGCACAGCCAGGCGCATCCTCGGGGGGAGTGGGTTTAAATCTACAGTAAAAGGGGGAGAAGGGTAATAATTGAAAAACTAGGGAATGGGAGGGGAAGCGATGGAACGCATTAAACGGACGGACAGGTAAGAACCATTAAAAGAGTGAGGACTGGGAAAAAGGAGTGGATAGGCATATGAAATCCATAGCAAGGAGGCCGCAATTTTTGTCGAGGAGAAAAAAAGTAGTGAAGAAATAATATTAGAACTAGGTCGCCAACGTATTGACGTAGTCTTGAAGGTTTTGGGTGCATTGAAGGCCGGACAGTAAAATAGATTAGGCGAATAGAGAGTGCGTTGGAGTTTGACGGGGGTAAACAAAATTCTTTGAAGATTAAGGTAAAGGTGGGGCTTCTCGGTCGTAGCTTCATGAAGGTAAAGGGGAAAAAATTAAAGCCGATCCCGATTCTGGAGGGCCAAGGTTTCGAGCCTTGTTGAGGTGAGTCGGATGGGAAAAGTTATGGGAGAGCGTTACACGCCAATTTGCTGCGCGTCGGGAGTACCGAGGAAACCACTTGGCGATCCCTCAGCAGCCCCTAAGCCTGATCCATCGAGTGCGTAAAGTGACGCGTTGTCCACGACGCCGACAGAATCAACCGACGGGACCGAGTAGAAATCAGCCGTGCCGCCGACCTGAGCGTTGACCGACCCATCAGCCAAAGACGATGAATCCAAAACGCCTCCATAGCCTCCCGCGGCAGCATGTACAGCCTGGCCAGCATCGTCCTGGATCTCCGTGGCGTCCATCCCGAGTGACGAGGTCGTCGAAAAGTCCCTTGATCTGGATGGTCGGTGCAGGTACGGATGGTATCCATGCGGAGCTTGTCGCTCCACCGCGCGCAGGGCAAAGAGCGAACCGTTAGGCGATCCGTATTGCGGTAGAGATCCAGGTCGGATCGTTGGCGTCGCAGACCTATGTCTCCGGATCGGCCCAACGCCCGCTTGGAAACTGGTGCTTTGAGCGTACCCCGGCAAGAG
>KN823119.1:17180-28359 GCA_000827465.1 Tulasnella calospora MUT 4182
AGAACCCGAGGTTCGCGGTAACTGGAAGACACTTGAAGAGAAGCTCCTCGAAAGGTTTACACCGCCCACAGAAGGTGTGGTAGAGTAAGTATTTCCAGTAGGAGGCTGTGCACCGGTGAGGCGTTCTAAATGTTTCCTTTCCTCTGACGCAGGGAAGCTCCCGTCCTTCCTCCACTACCTCAACCGACACCCCGAGTTGGTCGAGTTAGGATCATCGCTGAAGACCTTAGCCACTCTGGCTATCTCGACCGAGAGCTTTCGGTTGTCAATCAACAATTCATGCTGACGGAAAGGCCATCTCAGGCACTCACGGTCAAATTCGAGCCCGTGAAAGGTGGCTTCTATCGTGCCAAGACGACGGTGAATACCGATGCGTTTGAAGCAGCGTATAGCGTTTTTAAAGCTCTTTTCCCTTCGAACCCTATACAGAATGCGGCAACAGGCGAGCTGTTCGTCGGTATAACTTGGGAAGATGAACCGAATGTGATGCACGGCTCCACTATGTATGTCTTGTCTCCCATCTTGAGCCTCTGCGAATCGTCCGCGCTGACATGCCCCGACGCGCCAATTAGAGCTGCTGCTTTCTCTGCTGTCAAGGAACACATCTTCTACATCAAAACCCCACACGAATCGTCGTCCAAATGGGGTAAAGGACCCACCGGGATCGATTGCTGGAGAGAGACTCCCGAAGGCAGATTGATGGTTTGCTGGCAGCAAGATGGCAGTGAGTACCACGTGTCCCCACTATTATCTTTCCGCCCGCTCATGGTTCTGAACCTTACAGCGACACACCCGCTGGAGCTCGTTTCAAACGGGCGCCGTCGACTTCGTGCCGTACCCGATCTTGTGGCGTACAACGCGGCTCACGGTGGCCAATGGCTCAGATCTGTAGGTCTTACCCGATTATGGCTGAAAGGCAGTTCCGATTTTCTAACTCACTCTTCTTCACAGTATATGGTCGTGGAGCCGCTGTAATCGCTGTACTCGAGAGGCGTTTACAAGTCTAGCTCTCGCCTTCTCATTTCACACCCCTCTTTGATTTACATGCTCTCTATCTCATTGAAACTAGTTTCCTGTATTTTCTTTGTATTTTTTACTGGAATCGAACTCCTTGAATCCGCCTCGGACCCTCGCCTCATTTCGTCGTGGCGGCTCCACGTGACCAACTCCTAGGTGGTTTTCCCAACAACCCGCCTCAAGTTCATCTCTTCTCAAGGACGTCGTCTCAAGTCCACCGCAATGTCAGAGAAGCCAATCACCAGCGCTACTAACTCTCTCGCTGATCTCAAACTAGGAGAGGGAGGTTCAAACGTCAACGATATGGTGCCAGAGGACTTCAGCTATGAACCCACGCCTAGTGAGCTCAACAACCTTCTCACTGAGGACGGAAAGGTATGTATACTACCACCATGCCACCATATCTTTTAAATAAGACTCTAATCCAACTAAGATGTACAGATACTTCCTCAGGTTGTGGATGACTTGAAGTCCGAATCCCTTGTCGTCCGCCTAATAGCTCTCATCAAAATTCAGCGCAGATTGCAAAACTCAGCTGTCAATCCAACAGCACAAGCTATTATCGACTCCAATCTGGTTCAGGTCATTGTGGACTTTCTAGCGTATGAGGACGTCAGGTTTCAAGAGCGAGCCGCGAGTGCGGCAGCAAACATAACTGCTGGCACCTCCGAGCAGACTGAAGTGGCCGTGGCGGCGGGTGCCCTTCAGAAAATCATGAATTTGTGCCCCTTTTCTTCCACTGGGCTTCAGCGTGGGGCGCTTTATGCCCTCGGAAACATCGCTGCTGACTCTAGTCACCTGCGTGACAGGGTCCTTCGGGAGAAAGGGATGGAACCGGTGATGGAGGTTCTAACGAAGCTTGATGATAATGTGTATGAAGAGTCCATAGTGGCCCCCGCAACTCGGGCTCTTTCAGCCTATCTCAAACGCTGGCATCCTGGTCGATTCCCTCGATCTGAGTTTATTCCAGTGAGTAGATCCCCGAAGACACAATGCAGGCGCCTCTCTTTATTCCTAAACTTGAACTCCTACTTTTAGGTCCAACAAATTGTACCTATTTTGGCAAAACTCATTCGAAGCAGGCAGTCAGCCACCTCCGGTGACGCCTCCGAAACTCTGGAAAACAGCGTCATATCTCTGTCCAGAATCTGCGAGAAAGGCCATCTCGCAGAGGCCTTCGACACTGGGATTCTACGGGAACTCGTTGCTCTTTGCAGCTCGTCTAATCCGATTGTCCAACGCTTCTCCCTTCGATCACTGGGGTTCTTTGCCGCAGATACCGAGGCCCAGACGGATGCGGTGATCGACGCTGGTTTGCTTCCGACTTTGATGACTTGCATCGCGTCTGGGAATAAAAATACAAGGGAGCTAGCTTGCTGGACCACTTCAAACGTCGTAGCGGGTACGGCAAAACAGACCCAGGCAGCTGTCGATATTGGGATTATTCAACCCGCTATAAAGCTGCTTTCAGACCCCACGGAGGACGTTCTGGTGAGGAAGGAGGCGTGCTGGGTTTTGACCAACCTAGTTGTAGCATGCATCAAGCATCCCGCTCAGGATTGGAGTGAGACGCTGTACGACGAGGAATTCGTCATGGCTTTGTGCGGGGCTTTGGACATGGAGGACAATCTGGTACGAAGAAATGCAATGAGCAGCCTTCATCAGATCCTTGACTCAGCTCGGAGTAAACTAGAACAAGGGAAATGGTCGCGGGTGGTTGAAGTCATGAGGGACGCAGACGGTCCTGCGAGGCTTCGAGTGGTTCGGGACACACACCCAAGTAGAGGGACAGAATTGGGGAATTCTGCCCGCCGTCTTTTGATGAGCTACTTCCCAGACTATAGTCGACGTGCTAGAGTGTAGCATAAATAAACCCATAGTTCTAGAAATTCTGGTCACAGTGTTTACGTCATAGTCTCCACACGCCTTCATCCCCTGAGTAGTTCTCCTTTCTCTCCACCACTGCTGTCCTCACGATTCCGACGACCAAACATATTAGGAAACGATGTCTCTATCAAATAACCAACAACCGATCTCTGCTCCTCAACTACCATCACTTAGATTCTCAAATGGACGGATGATAACGGGCATTCAACCGGGTCGGTCGCCGAATATGTGCATGGCCATGCTTTCCCCTGGGCGAGAAGAGCAAGGGAGGCGGCAAGCTCTTAGATTGAGAGGAGGTGTAGGTGGAAGAGACTTCAATCTTAGAGTACCGTAATATTCTAACGTTGGCCGAATTGTTTGGGAAGTGTTGTACCGATGACTGCGACTGCTGTTGCCTGGACTGCGGTTGCTCCTGCTGCGATGGGCATAGGGACTGCTGCTGGTGCAGATGTTGCTAATGCAATGCACAGGAACTATATATTTAGGAGGTACGTGTTCCCAGAAAGATGTAAGGTTTTCCCTGACCGTGATACGCCGCCCTACTAGCCCAAGCCTTGAGACGACATTTCTACGACGCATCGATGCTCTTCTTTCACGACTTCGAGCTGATACTTTCCATTGCTTTCTATGTTTGAATCTCACTCTAATATGTATGATACATTTGGTGTCGTGCTAGGGAGTGTCTAATTAGCTTAAATAAATTGATTGTCAAGGTCCAAGTCTTTCGGTCACCGTGTTTACGTCATAACTAGCACGTGCCCAGGGCTAATCTCCTCGGCGTCCACTCAAGTCGCACTCCTGTTCTCTCTACCACTGCAACGTTCCCTCACGATTCGGACGACTAAACCTAAGAAAGAAATGCATCCGCCTACGAGCCAACAACCAATCTCCGCCCCTCAGCTACCATCACTCAGATTCCCAAATGGGCAGATGATAACGGGCACCCAACCGGGCCAATCTCCGAATATGTCCATGACCATCCCTTTCCGTAGTCCAGAAGGGCAAGGAAGGTGGCAAGCTCTTAGACTGAGAGGAGGTGTAGGTGGAACGTTATCAAGTTGGTAGCGGTATAACATTCTGATGTCGGCTGGATTGTTGTCTGGACAGTGTACCCAAGACTGCGATTGCTGTTCAGGATGCTTGGACTGCGGTTGGTCCTGCTGCGACGGGCATAGGGAAGGCTGCTGGTGTAGATGCTGCTAATGTAATGTACAAGAACGATATATTTAGGAGGTATGTGTGTTCTCAGAAAGGTGGAAAGGTGTATCCCTAACAGTGATACGCTAAGCTAGTCCATGTCTTTGAGACGACTTTTCTGCGATGCATCGATGCTCTTCTTTCCCAACTCCGACAATATTTTACCATTGTTGTCTTTTGTGGTTAAATAATATGTAGAGTACTTTTGGTTGCTCTGATCTATCGTCCGCTCAAGCCGCTCCCGCGTAAAACACCAGGTGGATCTTCAGAAAGGGGCGTAGATGTGAAAACTCTGGTCACCGTGTTTACGTCATAATCTCGCACGTGCCTTCATTTCCTCGGCTTCCAGCCAAGTCGGGCCAAGTCGCTCTCCTTTCTCTCTACCACCGCTATCCGACGACCAGACACAAGGAAACGATGTCTCTACCGACAAACCAGCAACCGATTTCTGCTCTTCAACTGCCATCACTTAGATTCTCAAATGGACGGATGATAACGGGCACTCAACCGGGCCGATCCCCGAACATGTCCATGACCATGCCTTCCCCTGCGCAAGAAGAGCAAGGGAGGTGGCAAGCTCTTAGATTGAGAGGAGGTGTAGGTGGAAGAGAATTCAAGCTTATGGTACC
Organism: Tulasnella calospora MUT 4182; assembly: GCA_000827465.1. Lineage (NCBI taxonomy): Eukaryota > Fungi > Basidiomycota > Agaricomycetes > Cantharellales > Tulasnellaceae > Tulasnella > Tulasnella calospora. The sequence goes on from KN823119.1 coordinate 21,911, forward strand.
ACAATGTTCTAACGTTGGCTGAATTGTGTTGGAAGTGCTGTACCCAGGACTGCGACTGCTGTGGAGGATGCTTGGACTGTGGTTGCTCCTGCTGCGACGGGCATAAGGAAGGCTGCTGGTGCAGGTGTTGCTGAAGTAATGTACAGGAACGATATATTTAGGAGGTACGTGTTCTCAGAAAGATGGGACGGTTTATCTCTGACAGTGATACGCTCACCTTGCCCCAGCCTTTGAGACGACTTTTCTACGATGCATCGATGCTATTATTCCACAAGTTTCAGTCAATACTGTACCGTTGCCTTTTTGTTTGAATATCACTCTAATATGAAGGGCCCTTTCGGTTGCTCTGACCTATTGTCCGCCCCCGCTTAAACACCGGGTCGATCTTCGGAAAGGTGATACGGACCCTATTCTGTCTGTGACGGGAATATATTGATAGACGGAGAGTCTATCTCCCTGGAATTCGACCCGGTGGTTTGCCCATGGAACAATCGCATGTCGTCACGTGCAGGAAACGCAGTGCTAGATCGCTTTAACGAATGGAGAGTGAGGCGTGCTCCTTTCGAAACTCCGTCTAGCAAGAAAGGGATTGCTCTCACTTGCAGACGCGCGATTTCTTCTTGATCCCTGATGTGTCGTATGATTCAACCGTTACGGGTGGGCCAGTGGTCATCAGTATCTTCAGACCCTATTCCTAAAGCGTACCCACCGACTGAAACTCGGCTTCAAGGTGGAAGTCTGCTTCTCCACGCCTAATTTATATATAACATATAACCGGGATTACAATCCAGTTAGGTTTAACTAGATGGCAGGGTCTACCGCAATCTGCCACCATCAGCCCCGTAAACTACAGCTAGATTTGCTTTTTAGTGAAGAGAGACGAGCCATGAACGCCTAGACGCGTATCAAACCAACTCTAGATACCGATATAGGTGGATATGTATCCATAATTTATTGCTTGGTCTATGGCGTGGTGCGAACTCGTGGGGAACATGCATGCACAACATGGCACAGGTGCCCAGAAGCGACCGACAGCTTCCCTCGCGCCGGTGACACCTTCAAATCACAAATTTAAGTAAGAGATGCTCCAATGCTGTGAGTGAATGGATTTGGCATACTAATTCCACTCCGGTGATCTCACCATAGGCCTCTGGCAACCTTTCGTGGAAGAATTTTTATTCTATTTAGGTGAACGTAAGGTTCACCGTAGATGGGTCACCTAACCACGTCACTTATCATACCCACTCGTGAATCCGGAAGCGCCAAGGGCTAAGGACTTCGGAACCGCCCGTTGGCTCGAGGTTGGAACGTCTATTGCATCAGTAGAGAGCTTAAATTTGCCTCTTTTAATAGGTTTCGGGAGATTCCGGTGTGCTTAAGTTTTGCCAACTACTGAAGATGGGAGGTGTTCTTGGGCTATGTGGCCGTTACGTGGGCTTGGCGGGTAGGGACGTGTACTCTGCTTTCTCCACATCTAAGTGACCCTCCCAGACCTGCGTTTGTCCCGATTTCCCGGAGGAAACTCGAATCCAGGTGGGATTCCCCCCTTTTTCCCAATAGTAAAGACGCCTGAAAGTGCAATATGAAATCCATTGTTGTTGAGCACGCAGTGCGAATCTGCAGGCTTTCGGCGCTACCGCTCGACTTCCCCCGCGCTAACTTCGTTGTTTCTAGGCCAAGCCTCCTTTCCATAACCTGCGCCCATAGTCGTCCTCACAGTTACGAGTCACATTTTGGGCATAATTTCCCTGTTCTGCTCGACATCTGTCCCATCATTACCCCTCGCCTCGAGGCTCCCCTTTTGGCAGAGAGGTATGGACCTCCCACACGCTCCGCGACCCATCTAATGTCCGCATTAAGACCTTTTGAATAAGAGGTAAGAAAAAACGTACAGATGACCCTCTGACCGGCGGTGCTCGCCCGCGTTGAGGTCGAATAATCATTCTTTTACACGATCTCCGAGTCGACACGCAGAACCTTGAGTGTCGTCTAGACTGATGTTGTATTATCTCTTGTGTTGCTCCACCTATCCATATTTTCCATGCGCCTGTCACGTTGACTCGATCGTATGTTGCTAAAAAAAATACACGATATTGCATGTTAAGCACCGTCCTGGCCGGTTCACTGGCTATGGCCCAGCTCTAGATCCTTTCTCCAGAATGGGACGGGGAGGGGTGGGGAGATGATGCCGAGCCACCACTTAGGGTTGATGTATGCAAATCGAGATATAGATGGGTAGATATTGTTAATATATACTATTTGAGCTGTGGCAGTTCTTGAGTTCTATGGAAAAATGTGGCTTGGGTTGGAACGCCGCCCTCCGCATTCGACCCTTCCTTCTGCAAGTCCGCAACTCATCCTCTCCTCGCTTTTTCATCGCGATTACCTGCCGATAGTGGTGTGGGGGAAATGGCTTGAGTTGCATAAATTGGCAATAGGTTTCATCTGCCAAGCAACCCTCCCAACCCTCTCCCCCCCGACCGACCGACCGAATGTACCCACCAGCAGCTCAACAAGTAATATCCGGGCCACAATTCCCACCGGCGACGCTCCTTAAAGAAAGAATGGTGACGAGCGCCCAGCCAGGTCTATCGCCAACAATGTCTATTGCTCCTGTTACCGCTCCGAAGGGCGGGTCAGAGGGGGCGTGGCAGGTTCTTCGACTACGAGGAGGAGCGGTGAGTTCTAGTTCACTCGTCTACATTCTTCGACTGCAGAGTTTATTTCTCGTTGCTGAAAACCTTGGTGGACTATGCACTTTAGTGTCATTTTGAGTGCTGTCAAGGATGTTGCGACTGCACATGCTGTAAAGGATGCTGCGACTGCACATGCTGTAAATATTGCTGTGGCAAATTGTGGGGTTGCATCAGCTACCTGTTTCGATGCTTACCTATGCTTGCTGGGTGTTAGAGTTGAGTTGAAGGTAGCTGCAGCATTCTTCTCGTTAGGATCGATCCAGAGCGCTCGACTGATATTCTGATTCTAGAATAAAGAAGAATCGAGGCAACCTTCCCGTATATACTACTATGTCTTTTATGCTGTATTTCGACACATGACCCGATGGATGCATCTTCCTTGCTTTTGTCTGGGACCAATGATCCTTGGCGGGCGTTCCCGAGGCGCATGTGCATCCACGTTCCCGGTCTACGTTTCAGCTAGAAGCTTTGAAACAGCTGCGACGACGAGGACAAGGGATACGATTTGCAACCTGTCCCAAGGGGGGTAATAACAATTTATTCGCCTACGGGCCGACGACCAATCTCCGCCCCCTCAGCTACCATCACTCGGATTCTCAAAAGCTCAGATGATAAGGGGCACGAACAGGGTTGATCTTCTAACATGTTCATGACTATCTCTTCCCCTAGGCCAGAAGGGCAAGGAAGGTGGCAAGCTCTTAGGCTGAGGGGAGGTGTAGGTGGAACAGAATCAAGTCTGTAGCTGTATGACATTCTGATATTGGGTAGCCAAGACTGCGATCATGCTCTGCAGGATGCTTAGACTGAGGTTGCTCTTGCTGTGATGGTCACAGAGAAGGGTGCCGGTGCAGATGCTGCTGAAATAGCGTAATTGAGCTATATATTCGCGGGAGGTACTTCTTCTCATAAGGCGGCCCCCACTAGCATTACAATCCCACTCACAATGCGCAATCGTTGATAGGAGACCCTTCTTGTACCACTTATAAGTTGTTCTAAGATCGGTGTTACACCAATTGCCTGTAATTTCCTATCATTTTAATGCACAGCAAATACCCAGCGTAGTTTGGACTTGTCGTTGACGACAATTCTAGTTCGACAAAGATGAAATGTAGAGCAAACCTGCGGATGTCATTTTCTCCTATGCCATTCCATCTCCATCACACGAGAGAACACAGTTACGTGATATTTGTGACTAAGACAGGTAGGTTGTAGTGTTCTACTTCAAACTGGCACTGTGAGGCATTAATTAGCTCGCCGGTGGGTGACGCTGCTATGTTTTTATTCAGTTTCTTCCAATTGGGAAGGGCTTGCCAACCGAAGGGACTCACTCTAGCCTCGACCGCGCTCAAAACCCCCCTCAATTTCTCCAAAATGCGAGTGAAACATCCTTTGAAAAACAACTTGAGACTTTCTCGAGCCAATTCTTTGGCTATTTGAACTCACGGAGAGCCATGCCTTTTGGCCAGTATCAGCCTTATTGTCATACGGCACCGGGTAATAGTGCTTGTAGCGGTAGCCACCGCCACCCCCAAGTTCCTTTGGGATCTCGGGGGACCGTTGATCACCCTTTACTGTGCAGCCCTGCCATGGGAAACTATGAGTAGAACTATTGAGTGGTTGAAGTTTCCAATTCCCACCTTGCGAACAAGGGAGGCTGAGACTGCTCAGGGTCACCGAAATTGGCTGAAACGGGGATTACCCTGTCTCCACAATCTATCCCGGTAGCCCCTTATTTCGCATGAGGAGACCCGGGATAGGGTTTTCGGATACTACCGCTCTATTATCTAGGTGGGCTTGTATCATTTGACTTGTGGAAACGGGCAGAATACCCGGGAGGCCGGATCTCGGCACGATCATTCGCATCTCAAGACCTGCTTGCCACAGCAGAGAGAAGATTCACTCTATAAGCGTGTATAGAGCTATATATATCTAAACAAGTTTCTTATGCAATACTAGGGCTGTGAAAGGGGAAACTAGCATTAGGGAAGGTGCAAGGGTGACATGAGAATCCTGCTTGTTACAATGTAACAGTTCCACCTTCAGACTGGCGACTGTTTCTCTCTTCTCAGATTTTTTCACACCGCTCATGTGTTTGGTGGCTGTTTGTGACAAAATTTGACGCTTTGCATGAGAAACTGTACCCTTCTGCGCGGTTCCACGTGCATTTTGAACTCGCCTAGTGCCCGTTTACCCCAGTTCTCCCGTGTGTTCTAATAGAAACTCATGTAGTAAATGAGCTGGCGAATACAGTTGCAGAGATTCTGAGCTATATTCCCAGTATTGGGGTTGAGGTGCGAGGGTGTGTCCGAGTCGCCGATTCCTCGACCCAAAACAGTATTGTGTTAGAAGGAGCACTAAGTCAGCTATGTACAGCCAACTATATCCTCATTTCCGCTTTCACATTTACCGGATAGATTTATAAACTCTTGCGCATCTTTCGTTGTTAGCCTTTGGATCTGCCTTCGAGGGGAGATTATGGGTCCTTCTGGTTGTTCTCCGGAGAAATCGAAGTTAGAGCGACAAAGACAGCAAAGCGTCGGATTTCCGATCCGCTGAGATTGAGTTGAATGGTCAGTCACATTCACGCTCATCTACAATCGAGCCTTTGCCGGCCCCGACATTCTGACCAGAACCTATCGCGGACCCGAGTGCCTTTGTGTTCATTCGGCACCCACCTTCCTTTCGAACTCCATTCGACGAGCAGGGCATCAAATGCCACCTAGGTTGTTACAACTGCGACTGTTGTGAAGATTGCTATGGGGGTTGTTATTCCATCTACTGTCCGTGCCAAAAGGTGGTTGACGTGGGGGCTTCCCCTTGACCACGACGTGGCGAAAGAACGCAGGCCTGCTCAGCGTAGGGGGTTACTCGCAGCATTCCTCTCCCCTCTGTTGTTTAGCTCAATCAATCATTTCACTTCCCTAGCCCCAAGAGTTCTGAACGACCGACATAACGTTGCTTCATATGCTACTACCTTTCTTATGACGGACGGCCGCACGCATGTCTCTCTCGGGGACTGATGTCTGGCATGAATATCAATGTCGACCGCTCTTTGCGAGTATTCCCAGCGTGCATGTGCATTCACAGTCCCGGTCGAGTTTCGGCTAGAGGCCACGTAATGATTGTAACGACGAGGAAGACTGTAGGATGGAATTTGTAACCTGTCCCAAGGGGGGTAATAATAAATACAAAGCTGATAGAGTAAAACATATATGAAATGAGGGTATGTTATGGGTTTTTAGTCAAAACTCGAGAGCAAGGTAGAGAGGGCAAGGTAGAGAGAGCAAGAAATCGTGAACAAGGAGCGAGTAGGATCTCCGAGGGTCGTGACGGCCAGTAGGGCAAGGTAGATACAAGAAATGAAGGTAAGCATGAAACAGTAGAGGGAAGCAGAGAGAGCGAAACGAAGGTATGGGAGTCCATGTGTCTTGACCAAAACTTTTTTTTGAGAAGGAAAACGAGAAAAGAAAGGCAGCAGAACCGGAGGGACTGGTCAACCGAACAGCGTGCCCTCCAAAGCATCCGCCAAATGCAAGTCTTGAGACCCAGCGGAAGCAGCGCTCTCGACGCTATCAGTGCTACCAGACCGCTTCCTGCCCACTGAGACAAGCTTGGTTTTGCCGTTGGCGACAATCCTCTTGGCCTGTTTCATTAAACCCGCGCTGAGGGCACCCCTGGCACCCGAATATTCCGGGCCGGCTGGGTCGAAGGTCCCAACGATGGGGATAGACGTAGGCCGGAACTTCCGTGGGA
>KN823119.1:64078-91010 GCA_000827465.1 Tulasnella calospora MUT 4182
GATTCCTCTCAGAGACACGTGGCGGAGGACGAACGGCCCGATGGGAAGAATAATAATGGGCTAGAGCAATCAAATGCCCCATCCTTTTTTATGTAATCCGGAGGTTCCGGAACATTCCCATCTATGATATTAGAAACGATGGCAGTAGAATAAATATGGATACTCCGTAAATGTTCCGTCCATTAGAGATGGATTGGAGACCAGAGTGGGGTGGAACTTCTCTTTGTGTCAGCCTCTGCAGAAAAAACTCTTTGAAAGTAGCTCCCCTTGAATTCGATCTCCAGTCAGTATATTCCCCGGTTAATGGAAACAAATGACCTTGCTCACGTCTATGAGATCCAGAAGATCCGTTTTCCTCATCTTCCCGCTTTCGTCTTTGAGAACGATCCACGCGGCAAGCCACTTCCCTAGATTAACCCACGTGCCAAAAATGTCATATAGATCGTGATTATTTCTCCACAGAGCTGGCCGAAGAATATTCTCAGAGCCATGCGAAGTAAAATATCCAAGAGGGCTTACTGAGCGTCTGCCGAAGGGTTAGAGTCTCCTCGATCGGGTCGCCATACATCCTAATCAAGTGGCTGTCATGTCCCCAGATTCGTCTAAGTCAGCGAAAAGAACCCACTTGAAGATGTCGTCAAAAGTGACCCGGTCCATTATCCCTCGTCTGTTATAGATGTGTGAATCGGATGCATGGATGGCTCGATGCATTCCTGCTATCCGAAGTCGGAAGAATGGATCGGGCATCCAGCCGTTTTGAGTGGGATATCTAATTGAGTACAAAGCCGAGCAAGTGAGCAATGACACCAGCATTTGCTGCAACGACTGGAAGAGCGTGACTTACGAGAGGAGCATGTGGAAGACAGCCGCAGTCGAGATGGCTACAACAAGTGAAAATCCAAGCGTCTGCATGCCCCAGATGCTAAAAAGCAGAATACAATGAGTACGCCATATAACTGTCCGATCCTGCGCCACCCACGTGTCTGCAGGCGTTATTAAGCCATCGCCATCACGATCCCAAGCGGCGACGTGTTTCTGCAAGTGGGTGGGATCACTGGATGGGTAGGGAGCATCTTCAGAGGGTGTACGAGGGAGGATCATAGTTAAGACAGGAGAAAGAGGAGCAGCTGAAAGGCTTGGAAGAATACTTTCGGGAGACTTCAAAGGCTGCCTCTGAGAGGGTAGGGAGTGCATGAGGGAATCCTCTTCTCTGTCAGGGGAGGCCTTTTAAGGCTCGACGTACATACAAAGACCAAAATGGTACGTGCTCTATTTTGTCGGATCCTCTCGGTATCTCGAAGGAAGCTTGTCGAAGGGACGGTGAAATTTCAGGGACAGTTAAAGGACCTTCAATGAGACCCCACCGTTCGCAGACTGAAGAAGCAGCGTTTTGTGTCCACAGACTTCCTTACCGACACATCCACCGCGTGAAAGTCGGCCGATGGTCACAATATTTTTCAATTCACAGCTTGCGGTTTATACCTGGCCGCGCTGGAGCTTTCGCGGCGATCTCTGGGAAGCCCGCTGAAAAGGTTCGGAGTTCCCGCCGATAGTGGTGAGAGTTGTTTACATAGTCCTCCGCATCGAAGAAGACGCTGCGGATGGGGTTTACGATAGATGGCTCCTAGTCGTGGTTTCAACAGGACGTGGTTGTATCTGTTTCTCAAGATCGCGAAAGGGAGCGCTGGCCATAAACGGGTTCCTGAGTGCGAAATTCCTGTGAAATCACCTGTGCAGGATACGAGTAATCATTTGCCTGGGGGAGAGTGAGACCAATTAGGAGTCGAGGCGTGGTCTCTCAAGCGTAGGGTACGGAAGACGACTGGCAGGGGCCGACCGGATTCCGCCGGAGCCGCCAAGGATCTTCACGAAGGAACCGGGCCAACCCGAAACATGGCAGCCTTAAGAAGCACCAGGTGAAAACTGCTCTGTACAAGTAGGATGTGGGGATGCAATGCAAGATGGCAATGAGAGTCTTGAGTGAAACACAACCTGAACAGAGTCGGGGACGAACAGAGAGATACGTCAGTAACATTTGCTCACATGGAATGCAACATTTCAAAATTCACAGCGTTAATCAAGTCTCAGGTGGACCCTGGATCACCACGACTTTCAACCAGAGGGAGTCGTGCGGGGTTTCCCTGCCCGCTCGTGCCCTAAGACTATCCCGTCCGCCGATTGACAGTGTCGATCCTAGACGGAGATCTATAAGCCGCATCGAGTGATCCGAGTCCTGTCCCGTCCTGCGAAGATGCGGGAACAACAAGGCACACGGACTCGGGTTCGGGCCATGCATGCATTGCCAAGGGACAGATTTATCCTATCACAATTAGCCAAATTTTGGGAGCTGTTCCTTTATTTGTGTGGAGGGGGATATAGGCGACCTGATATCTGGTTGGAAAGAAAATGGTATAGAAACAAAGTGCACCGATACAAATGCCCTTGATAGACGTCTTCTAAAACATCCTGCTTGAGCCTTCCCATCCGAAAAGTCGTCGGATTTGGTACCGCAACGGGCAGTATCGGTACGGGCTGAGGATTACGAGTCAACGTGACATCGTCGGAGCGGCTGCCGGGCCTGAAAATTCAATAAATGAAGAGTAGTTTGCAGTTCGGGGGGCGTGGAGAGGTGACGACGTAGTCATAGAGTTGTTCCTCCCGGGCCACGAGTCCCCCTGATAGACCGGAGCCCCGGATGCGAGGCACGAGTAGCATGATCAATTGTGTGAGCAACGTTCTGGAAGGAGGATAGCTTGTCAGAATGGGTGAAATTAATTTTACGTCAAGTTCAAACTCACAGGCTGACTTGGTGACCGCCCGTGGGGGACTGAGAGGGCCTCGTGTATCAAATAGTAGGGTCAGGTAAGCAATGGCTCTGGACCGGCAGGGTGTTGAGCAAAGCCAAGATACATCTCGGGCTATTAAAGAGGTGCCGTTCAACTAAGCTAGATCCTTCAGAATCGAGGATACTTGAAATTATTTACCGCTGGAACGGTCTTGGAGTCGAGACGTTGGTGAAATTGACATTTTAAAGCTCAGGTATTTAAGCCATTTTGAGATGAAGACCTTGAACATACCCCCAGGTACATTGGATACGCTTCATCAAGCGGTAGCCAGTAGGAGGGGCGGAGAGATGAACCGTCCCAACGAGAAGGAGAGCGTGATACAAGGAGCTCCAATAATCGATGATTCAGTGGTGTCTTTACTCGCGACAAGAACTTATGCACGATCCATTATCAGAAGACACACTCCACAGTCAAATTTCAACCGAGGGACCCTAGCCCAACCACCCACCCTTTCTCTCATCCATACCTTCACCTCATTCTCGGCACCGGCGATGACGGAAATTTCATAAATATGTCGAAGTCGCGAAGCCTAGGCCGTATCTACGGGTTCAAGTACGCGGTATGTTGACCTACACTCGCCGCCGGACAAAGCTATGTAGAAGGAACGAATTAAGAGAGGAAGTATAACGAACTTCATTGAATTATTCGTCGACAGCTCCGGGCCTCCCAAGTAAAAAAGAGAAACTCTCGCTGCGCCCTCGACCGCGCCGCCTTGCCAACCGAGACGTTGCTCCGTCGCCTGCGCTAGCACCCGTACTATCAGACTCATCCCCTGGTGCCAGGACAGGAGACGGGGGGACAGAAGAGCTGATGAGAGATGGTGTTGGTGTTCGGCGAAGCAAGTCGCCTTCTAGAGGCTGCCGTTCTGGAACGCTTTCCAGCAGCAAGTCGGAATTTATGTTCGCACTTCTGCGGCGTGAATTGCTTGATGCCAGTGATCCTGCTGGAGAAGGCTTTCTTGAACCGATGGGAGTGCCGGCACGCGAACCACTTGGCGTACGCGTAAGTCGCCCCCGTTTAGGTGCAGGGCCATCGCCGGACGTCGCACCCGCGCCGGTGCTGGATGCTACCTTCGAAGCAATCTCCCCCGCCCTTCGCCTCCCACCTAAGTAAACTATCCATCCCCACCAGCCTCGAGCTTTCCTGGCTTCCGTAGCCTCCCGTTGCCTTTCCTCCCTCGCCTTCTCGAACGCAGCTCGGTACCGCTCGTACGACTCGCGGAAATTCTTGTCGACCCGAGAATTGAATATAAGTTCTCCTCGCGGGTTTGTTGGAGGTGGTATGGGAGTGATGGGTGCAGAGCGACTCGATGAAGGGGAGCGGGCTCGTGATGAGACATCTGGCAGTGAACGGATCGTCGGTGAGATGGGTGAAAGTGGTGGTGAGGTGTAGTCTTGCGTGCTAGAAGAGCGAAGGATACGAAGAAACCAGTACGAGGAGGTGATGGGCCGTGGCCGAACGTTGAGATACATGTTGAATTGACGTAAGGTACGATTAGCATGGGAGACGTATCTGGGGGGCGTTAAGACTTCAGTCAGAACTAAAACCGGATGAGAAGATGATCTTTCGGACTCACTTGTTGGCGTATCCTATTTTCTCAGAATATAGTCCATTTGAAAAGAATAGGAAAAGGGTCGTAGCCGCGATCAACAGGATGCCAGGGGCGAAATATGGGTGTGGCCGAATAGGTGATATCGGTCCATAAGGCGGTTTCACTCGAGCAAAGGCTGCGTTAATGGGCCATATTAAAACGTATGTGTCCAGAATAAAGTCACAAGTAGCAATGATGATGACCGCACAGAGCTGCAGCAGGAAGACTGGGTGTTGAAGATCGGCGAAACGAAATAGATTTCAATGTTGGGCATGTCAATAGTCGCGCGACAAGAACAAGGACTCACGCACTCTGGTACCTGGTCTTACGCCTCTTTAACATTGCTGCATTGGTCTTGAGTCGTTCTTCAAACAGGAGAAGGTCGCGGTGTGTTGCAGCATCGTTGACCGGCGTGTAACTGAGTTTGGGAGTAGAAGATCTCGATATTCGAGGGGCCATAGCTTGATGATTTCGTTGAGCAGCTTGATAGCTGGTTAATACGCCCCAGTTATCTTGTTCTGGGGGTCTCGCCCCAACCCGAAGTTGAATGGAGGGTATCGGTGTGTAGAGCTGGTCGGTAGAGTGGTTTGGTGGATACGCACGGTTTCGTTCGACGTCCTCCCAAACTACCCATAATGGGGTGATGCAACGAGACCACGGCTTGCCCGTGTCTGACGACCTGGAAGATAAATTTCACCATAACTAGGCTGTGAGGCCTCTGGGACTCTGGCAGGTTTATTCGGGGTCTACAAGCCACCCTTCTGGTGCACACCATGTTGACATACCAGTGGTATTTATCATTAACAAGTGCCGTATGCACGCTGGTCGCTGTATTCCAAAGGGAGAGCCGCGGTCCATGCAACAGGTCGCCGAGGACAAATCCCTTGATTTTATGAGAAAATAGCAAGCAAAGACTTCGAGTATTACACGACGGATCCTCGCCAATCACGTGCCGGGAAATTGCCGCCAGGGGGCTGGTCCAACCGTGCGAGGCAGTTCAACACCAAACTCTCAACACCAGATCCTCATCATTCATAGGCCTCTTCCCTTTCCTCAGCGGACTATCAACTGTCGGCGACTCGTCTAAATGACTAGCACTACAGCGAAGACCCCGAGTCGTCCTCGACACGCTCGGCCTGCAATCACTCCATCTGCCCTCACCCTTGGTCTCAACTCACTTTCTCTCTCCCCAACGAAATCCGTATACAACAATGCCGTCGATTCATCAAATCCTTTCATCGACAGACGCGCAGCGAATTCCTCAAATCCGTTTGTCGATAAGAAAAATTCTCCAACCAAGGCTCGTGGCAGAAGTCGCCATGGATCCACGAGTTCCAGCGGTTTGGACCATCTAGCCAAGGACGCGGTGCGAGGTGTTGTGAGACCAGGCGGGATTGAAACTAAATTCGATGTAGTCAAGAATGATTATTTTGTTGGAGAGAGCAAGGGATCAACGTCTCCTCGGAAGAGAAAGGGGTCTAGCGTATCCCTCAACTCTAGTGGTGGATATAGTGGAAACAAGCTCAAGTCATCTGCCAGCTCTGTGAGTAAGGTCCTACCTTCTACCTTCATTACCCCAATGGCTTGTGGCAGACCCAACCACGAAGCTGTTTGTCCATCCGTTGTCACCTTTTACGTCAACAAAACAACATGCTCGCTTCCTTGTCCTCCGCAACCTTTCCGTTTCGTTCGAGCTATTGACTTGCTTCTACCAGGACGACCGCATGATCCCAACGTCCAACCTCGGGGCTACTCTTGCCTCTCAGAATATCCAGAACACATCTCCCGCACACACTGCTCGCCTTGCCGAGAATCTCGGCATCAATGTCAACCAGCGAATCCTCCGCTTCCATCAACAAGGCCCCCAACCCACCACCGACCCTACTTTGGCTCTCCAGCGCCAACTGGCTCGGCCCTTGTACCAGCGACCGGCTGGGCCAAACGCCTCCAATGGCGCCGTCACCAACAAGACTCGCGTCATCCCTACCAGTCCCCAACGCGTTCTAGATGCACCGGGTATGATCGATGACTTCTATTTGAATCTCATCTCGTGGTCCGGTCTAAATCAGCTTGCCGTCGCTTTATGCGAGAGCACCTACATCTGGAACGCGGAAACCGGCAATGTCGAACTGCTCGGAACCGCTCCTGAAGGGTCCTACGTCAGTGCAGTCAACTTCACATCCGACGGCAGCTTCCTTGGGATTGGCAACGGGAATGGTGATGTTGAAGTTTGGGACATGGAGACGACCCAAAAGCTGCGAACGATGACGGGCCATCAAGCTCAAGTTGCGTCTTTGTCTTGGAACAATCACATCCTGTCCTCCGGTTGTGCAGACGGCAGCATCTGGTTCCATGACGTCCGAGTGGCTCAGCACAAGGTTATGCAGCTATTAGGGCACGAGGGCGAAGTATGCGGATTAACGTGGAGGGCGGATGGAGAGTTGCTCGCAAGCGGGGGCAATGATAACGTTGTCAACATATGGGATGGAAGGACCGGAAGCTCGGGAGAAGGTTGGAGAGGTACTCCCTTATACACGAAAAACAACCATACTGCCGCAGTCAAGGTGCGTATGTGTGTTGGTTCGGTCAATAACCCCGCTCACAAGCTTCCTTGACAGGCTCTGGCGTGGTGTCCTTGGCAGAACAATTTGTTAGCTACTGGCGGGGGAACTGGTGATGCTCAGGTCCACTTCTGGTCCAGCAGTACTGGTGCTCGGGTCAATACGTTGCAAACACCAACACAAATCTCGTCGGTCCAATTTGCTCCCCACACCCGAGAAGTTTTGACCACACATGGAGCCCCCGTCAACTCCTTGATGGTTCACTCATATCCTTCGATGTCAAAGGTATGGAATCTCGCTCCTGGCGTTAACGCAATCTCTAACCTCCAGAATTTCTTTGCAGGTCGCTGAAATTAACGACGCACATGACGCTCGTGTGCTCGGAAGCGCTGTCAGCCCTCTTGGTGATGTCGTGTGTACGTATGCTGGCGACGAGAATGTCAAGTTTTGGAAGATTTGGGAACTCCCGAAGAAAAAGAAGGAAAAGACCGGAAGCACCGAGGCTGGTCCAGGAAGCATGTTGTTGATTCGTTGAGTTGCATAATTAGCCCTTTTGTTGTAGATTAGGTATACAAGGTGCCTGTACGGATGGATCGCCTTGCCAAGATATCTTCATCTCACTCGCGCCGCTCGGTATCATAACAAATCGCTGTCTGGAACAAGGAACCACACCATATTTTGACCTTTGGCCAGTACCCTGACTGGACGTGGCTCAAGGCCAGGGACCGCGAACCGATCGCCGAAGCTTGGGGGTCGGGTACCGACGGGGTTTGGATCCTTGAAAATACACATCGTTTGACGACTTTTAAAATTATTAATCGACCTCCATATCCTCCCCACGGTCTCCTCCTTGCAATCTCTGCTTTTGAGCCACGCATTTCACCTTCTGCATCACGGCATTCCAAGTGAGCTCTTTCTCGTTCTCTTTCCTCAGAGATGGGTCCTGGTCCCTCGCCTCGAGAGCCTTTCTAAGATCCTCCATCCTCAACCGTTTCTCCCATATGCTCCCCATGTATACATCCGCCAGCCTTACTTCGGCTAGATTAGGCAACCTCGCTAAGGCTGAGACTATGTTGAGAGGCTCCACGTGGACGGCTTGCGCTATTTCTATCTGGGATAGATTCGGTTGGACGGCCCCATCAAACGCATCAAAGATCGAATAGCCTGAGCAGGTCAGACCGGTGAGCCTGATGCGTTGAAGACGAGTCCATCTGGTTGCACACGCGAGCACCAGGCTGCGAGCTGCGGTTCCAGTGATCTATCAAAACCACTCCCGTCAGCTCGACGACACGCCAGGTAGAATAATAAAATAACGATAGTACCGATGTCGACACCTGGTGTTCAACGTCAGGGGAAAGCCACTCGAATACCAAAGGGCTGCATGTAACGGATAGGAAGGAATGGTCAGACTTGGCAGGTTCACTCCGCAGATCCAAACATACTCGATCAGCTTGAAGGCCTCAAAAACGTTCCCCTCTCCGTCATAGGAGTGAACATTGAGTCTTACTACCTCGAGATTTTTGAGATTGATTGATTGAAATACACTTTCGATGGTACGGAAAAAGTCGTAGGTGTTCGAATCAGCGGTCTCCGTGAAAGCGATAGAGTAAGGGGCTGGAAGACTTCGTCTCTTCGTATAGGAGCAGGAGGTTAGCGCTTTCAGTTGGGAGAAGCGAGTGAACCGAATGTTCTTGTGGAGGATGGGGGTTGCAATGGCCTCCCAAGTTTTGCAGACACAGAGGATGTGGGATGGACAGGGATGAACGGTCAGGCCGAGAGTCAGAGCGTAAGTCAAAAGCTCGATGGGGAGTTCCTGGATCAAAGGCATGCGAGAACCAAAACAGTCGAGATCTGGAGTGAGGAAAGCACAAAGTGATCCCAGGTACAAACGGTGAGAAACGACCAATACAAAGCGCTACGTAAATAAAAGCACGTGGCTGGTGGGGACACAGGGAGAGCGATAGCCGCAGACTAGTCAGAACGGAAACGCTTGATAAGAAGTGGGAGCATGGATTCCGTGCTACCGTCTTCACGCTTTACAATAGGCCTGGCAATCATCCTGAATAATACACCTGAAGGTCAGGGCCGCGGCTTCGTGGGGATACACATTGCGCAACCGTACCCTTGTATAGTCTCGATGATCAAATTGGGATCCGAAAGCTCAAATTCAAAATTGCGCAGGAGTGTAAAGAGTATGACCTTGATTTCCATGATGGCCAGTCGGTATCCAATCTACTCGGCAATACGGAGATGAGATGTTGACTGCTGGCGGCAAGTGCAAGACTCACGCAAGCACGAGGGCCTCCTAAGAAAGTCATAATACCCGAAAACACAGTGGGGTACTCAGCGGCGTAAGAATTGTTCTTCTCGAGCCACCGCTCGGGTCTGCGATAAGATCTGGGTATTAATTTTACGAGCCTTGTCATTCCAATTCTCACTCACTTCAACTTATCCGCATCTTCTCCCCAAATCGCCTTATCGCGGTTGATAGAGACGATCGGAATAATAATGATCGAGTCTTTTTGAACACTTTTAACGTTAAAAAGTCCGTCAGGAACGTCGCCAAATGCTTGCTTCATCAAACTTACTGAATCTCGTTTCTTTCAATTCCATCCTTACCGACTATTGGCTTAGATACGGGTAAGGCCGAATCATGCGCCGCAGTGCGAACTGTGGCAGTGACGACCGGATTTTTCCTCAACACCTCTCGCGTCACGGCATCCAGATACTGGAGGTTATTCAGCTCCTCCATAGAAGGTTGATCAGACGACACAGCGTTGACCTCTGCTCTGAGTTTTTCTTGTACCGAAACATATTCTGGTTTGGCGAGATCGTATAGCAACCACGTGATGGTGCTGCTCGTGGTTTCGTGACCCGCGAGGAGCATGGTAGCGATTTCTGCGTTCGGGTAGGTTCAAGGATTGTGAGGACACAGTTCTCAATAAGGTACACTCACGTCCAAGAACTTCGTCATCCGATAACTTTTCAGAGTCCTTCAAACCCTCTTGCATGTTGGCCCTGACTGTTGTATTCTTAGCATCGTGAAGGTCAGGCGGGATCAAGTACCGACTGACGCAGCACACTCAATATATCTCTCCCAGCAGCTGCACCCTTGTCGCCGAGAGCAATTCTTTGCTTATCTTCGATTAACTTCCTTCCAATACGGTCTGTGGTAGCCTTGCTATTGCTCTTGTTTTGATTCAGCTGTCCAGGCTATTAAACCAAGGCCATTTAGATGTAGAAGCCACAAGATGTCCCGAACCAAGAGCTTACGAGGTTGCGGAGAAGCTGAACTCTCTGCTGTAGCACAGCCCATATCAAGGTTAAAGCATCCTGCGCGAAGTCAAGTACGTCCCGAAATCAATATGCCAAACAAACGGGTGTGTTGCACGAGAGTGACGGCTACTCACACCTTTAGGAGCCTCCAGAAGCGCTGTATATGCCTGCGCTAGCTCACCACCTTCCCCATCAGTCAGACTGTTAAACTCGTAGCCAAACCTTATACCGAAAGGTATATGGATGATGATGAGAAAAGATACCAGATACCGTCAAGTAGATCGTACCGGCGGCGCCGATGACATCGAGAGTAGTGCGAGTCAGCCAAGGGAGAATGTCTACCACTTTCCCTTCAGTCTCGCCTTCCAAGTTCGTTGTCCAAATTTCACGGAGCTGTGTATTCCGAGTTCAGGATAATGAAGATCGGGCCCATCGAATCCGAAGAAAAGCTAACCTTAAGAGCTTTCTCATAAAAAGTCGACATCAAGTCTCGGACCTGAGCCGGCCCAAAGCAAGGATTCATGATCTTCCTCTGTCTTTTGTGAACATCGCCTGAGAGTCATGATTTAGTTGCTATATCCGTTCAGATTGCTTCCTCCGCGTTACCTTCGGAAGAGAGGATTCCTGGAGAAAGGGCTATTACGTTAGCTCCTCCGAAGCCAAGATACTGGCGCCCCTCTTACCCATTCCAAAAGTGCCTATGAAATCCTCTCGAACAGCCCAAGGCTTGGGAAAGTCATAGGCATGGTTGATCATATAAGACACCGCCCGTGGGTCAGATGTGATTAGACCTCGTTGCTGCCAGGGATATGCCCAAATAAGACGCTATGAAATTATTAGATTGGCCAGGCTCACCCAAAGAAATCCCGTATAAGTAAAGGAGCTTCCAAATTCGTCGAGCCATTCATCGAACCGGCGACCCCAGGAAGAGTCGAATACATCTTTGATATGTCCCAATAGATAGTGTCCTGGAGTTTTCGGTCCCGGTAGAACTCGAAGTGATGAAAAATAGGTGTAGAAGATGTATCGTTTTAGGAGACGATACCCCGCGTAAGTTGCTATGCCTGTAGCAACGACTTTCCAAGGATTTGGTACCATTGCGCCCAACGATATGGCGTCATTTAAGACCCGAGAGGCGGTGGGCATTGAAATACCCTGGCAGAGATAATGGTGGGGAAGGCGAAACCACAATCTCCGCAACGTCAGGCCATCGTGCGAGAGAGCGCGGTCGACTGCGGGGAAGGCAACAAACGTGGCCAAATCACTGCTCAGCGATCATTCAGTCGCCATCCCGATGCCCAAGCCTCGACACAGCCATGCGCTGGTGTCTTAAATGGGTGCGATCTCCAAAGTTGCAATTCTCATGGTCGTCGCGGGGGAGAGCCCTGCCAACCGTTTCCGGACCCAATGCCCCTCGGTGGGCAACGCACGCAGTGTAAGGGTCCAAATAAAAGAAGAGAGAGAGGTACAAACTGCAAGCATATATACCTCAGAGCGTAAAGTTTTATGTTCAGCTTGATGCGGCGGGACGCAGAATAATGACCGAATTTGTGTCGAGGGGGATGACACGCCAAGCAAATAGTATGTACATATGAAGAAAGAACGTATGAAATAGAGGATACAAAAAAACAAAGGCATAGCTAAGCCTAGAGTAGAACTTGGAGCAGAACTGATACACGACGGAGAACCAACTAGGATTACAATAGCGTCAAGCACAAAGCGCCTGGGTACATCGATCGTATGGAAACGGCTGGAGGAAGGTGGCTGCACGCATGGAAGGTAATATCAGGGTTGATTCGGAAACTTGCCCTCCCACAGCTGGAGAAACCTTAAGCTGGAAACTTTTAATCGATCATTTCTTCTAATTAGCCTCAGACCATTACGATTCCCCCGTCTGCATGCGACAGGCCAGCTGCGCACGACTACCCCCGGTCGTCATCAATCTCTGTGCTTCGAGGCTGGTTGCGGTTGCCGCGATCGAGTTTTCATTGCCAGATCCCCTGGTGAGAATGAGACCAGTGTCGGGAGGAGGGAGAGTCCAGGTCAAGTCCCCCCCACGGCTGTGGACATACCGTTGTTGGTGGGGCTCAACTAGTCCTTGAGCAGTGTTGAAGCTGGCACTCCTTTTGCGGCTTGATTGGAAGGACGAACTGCTGGCTCCGTGAACCAACTCGTAGTTGCCTGTATGCCAAGACCGCATGCCATTGATCACTCCATAAGCGACTCCATCCAAGTAAGCTCCCGTCTGAGGGACTTGGCTCCGTGGCATGATATGTACTCCCACTTCGGTTCTCGTGAAGCTCCGAGGGGCTCCAAGATAGGCAACCCCCCTGACTTCCACCCCATCCCTCGAGTCTGGCACAGCGATGGAACCAAACGGGTGATTGGCACGATAACCGTAACTGAGCGCTTGAGCGGTCTCTGGGTTCTGAGGGTGGTTTGTCCCTTCTAAAGGAGACAAGGTCGACGACGCATCATTGAAACCTGTTGAAAGGGGCACTGGTGCAGACCACAGCTCTTGAGAATGAATGTCGTTGTGGGCCGGGTGTAAGCCAAGAGCATTGTGCGAAGGCAATCGATTTGTTGCTGCTGTTTGAGGCGAGGAATATTCCAGGAGGCTTACAGCTGTTTGCACTAAAGTTGGCACAAACAGTTTCTTACATAATTTTCGACGCTGTTTGCCTAGGCCATTGGCGACGAATTTCTCCACCACAACACAAGCTACCAGCCTCGCAATTGGCATGCACTCTCTAAGGCCATATTTCTAGAGGTCTAGCCATAGTACCAAGCGTCTAAGTGCCTCTCTCAAGATCTTCAGGGTTCAGTGCCACCAACCGATCGGGGGTTCATAGCCTTGACATCTGCAGCTTCTTCGGTGCAGTATGCCCCTCAAATAAATTTATAAAGGAATTTTGAGGGTTCTATTGTGTTAAATTAGGTTTGGAGGGGATGGATTCACTGTGGTCGCATGAATTTTATCTCGGACTGATGGGTAACCGCTTCCCTCCCTCGTCTAGCGCCTTCGGCTCACTTAGCGACATGTAAACCGGAGCGCATGTCAATTTGGCTATGGCCAATCAGAATGGAGTGCTTAACCGATGGCCATTGGCCGAGTGGGTCAAGCTATGGTGGGCCACCTGCACGACTAAGAGCTCGACTGTTCTGCCACACCCAACGTCTGAATGATCGCCCCGCACCGCTGGGAGACTTTGGAACGTTCAGGATTTATGCAACTGGGGTGCAAGGTGCGATTCAACTCTGGAAATGGCAATCGAGCAGAGAGGGCCCCTGGGCATCAGTCTTTGGTGCCTGAATCAAGACTTTTGCCCATTATGGCGAGCTCCCTCACGCATAGAGACCTCTCTTCCTCAGCTTAGAAAGTATTTACAGGAAGCTAGCGACAATATACATCTGGAATGGCGTGCTATCCGTCACCGGACAAAAGGTTGAGCCGGAACCTGGGACATGGCTATTACTGAAGCTAACCACGCAAAATTATCAGAGACCCCTCGAAAGGTACCTCATGGTGCATTGTGCAAAATTTGGAGGCAAACGATTAAGATTTGGAGGAGCTACGCATCGCCGACGTTCAGCGAGAAAACAGGTCGAAAATTACCTAATGTTTGTTTGTGCCAACTTTAGTGCAAACAGCTGTAAAGGTGTTCGAGGACCCGCGGACGATAACTGCTGCACCGGGGGGTCTGTTGGGATACCATTCGATTTTGGAAGCGCCTGAAGACCAAAACCTCCCGGGAGATCTCTGGCAGAAGGAACAGCCCAGTTTTTAGCTGAATTCGGAGAGTCAGCGCCACTCTTCCTGTGCTGCTCGGCGTCCATCCACATCCCTAGTCCCCGGAAGTTTGGGACCACCCCACCGTTGTCGTCCCAGCTTGGTGCCAGCATTGAGTAATTGTACGACAGAGAGCTCTGCGGGTAATTTCTTCCAGCTAGCTGCCTCCCTAGAGCTGCTCTATACAACCTGGGTGGCGATTGATGGAGGGAATGCATGGCCTGAACCACGGGAGCTGCGTGCCCTTGCGATTGATGATGCAGAGAGCTGACCGGTGGGTGTGATGCTGGCGTCCGTGTACTAGGAATTGCTATTGGTGGTGCGACGGGAAGAGGTGGCGATGGAGGAAGTGATGGGTAGAGGGGTACCGAATGAAGGTGTCCTTGTTGTTCCGATGGTGTATCTGAAGTCGGCATGCAACCGCCAATGGTGATATTTAAAGGAGGATTGCGATATGCATAACCCTCGGCCCCAGTTTGAAGGTGACCATTATATGACTGTCCCTGACCAGATAGGGCGGCTGGGTACATCATCCCAGCGGAACCACGATAGTTGCTGAAGAAGCTACGATTGTGCCCATCGCTTTTATCCGAGAGGACCGCATATTTGTTTGGAAGATTGAGGGGTGGGGATACATGGAAAGGTAAGGGAAGGGAGTGAGTCATGGTCAACGGTGGGTTGCTGTTGGCCCTTCGGATAGAGGATGTGGTGTTCGGAATCAGCACTTCCGGAATGTAAAGTTCCCCCTCTGTGACCGGACGAGCTGGAGTATTTCCAGGAGTAGAAGTCGCTGGTGATGATATATGGGAATGCATGGTTCCTTGAATGTGATGAGCGTTTGGAGGGGAACGAGGTGGGTAGACGATGCTCCCAACCGCGGTTGCAGTCAGAGCGTGTCCGCCGGATTCTGGGACCAGGAAAGGAGAAGCATACGACTGGGGATATGGTTGAGACACGAAGAATTCTCTTTCTACTGCTCCAGATGAGTATGGCGAGAGATCTGCACTGGTTGTGATGCAAGGAGACGGCTCCACAGTACCCATAGGCGTGTTGACCACCGACTGCTGACGAGTAGCGGCGGAGCCTGGAATTTGTTGATCATAACAGGTAGGTGGGAAGATGTAAGTTGAGGGACCCTGGGCTTCGGGCGAAAGTTGGATAGCTTCATAACTCTCCTCATCATCGTCGTCAATTTGCTGGCTTTCGTCCTCCTCAACGTCAAAGATTTCACTTTCGCCTGTTTGAGAGTAATGACCTGAGCTCTCGTCGATATTGGGACGATTTGTTCTGGCGGAAGTCCGAAAGGGAGACTCGCTTTCTAGCTCTAACGGAGGTTGCTATATGCCGACAGAGAGGAAACTTAGTCCCCCCAGGAGCATTGGTTGCGACCCCACTCACCTCTGGCATGACTCGGTCCAGGTAATATGCTTTCAAGGGAAAATCCACCTCATCCATCATTCTCAATGAGTCGACTGAGTCCCAAAAGCTTGGGTGCCCTTTGGCATTGGAGGATGTCTTCGCCTTTCGCATCTTTAAACCGAGGGTGACGATGTTCCGACGTTCCTTTGCCCCCAGGCACTTCTTCACTCGGCGACAGTGACCGAGTAGTCCGTTTGGTGCGTCGATGTTTGCTTTCGACAAATCAGAGTGGCATACTAAAGCAAGAGGCAAGTTCGCCATCAACATGTTGGTGAAGAGCACTGAACATGTACATACTTGAACAGTAAGCTGACTCGGCTGTAATAATTCTGATATCCTTGCCTTGGGAAAGGACGTCGTCAACCTGGGAGCAAGCGGATAATGGTGTTAAACTTCCGTTTACAGAGGGCACGCTACAATTAAGTTTAGGGTGCTCTGACAAACGTACCACATCCTTGATATTGTCCATCGTGACATCAAACCAGCATTTATCAGTGCTGTTACTGGGATTACGTGCTGCTCGTTGTCTGGTAAGCCTGGGAGCTCTCCTCGTTTCATCGAATCTCTTTCGTTTCGCCTTCTCTCGAGGGGTATGGTCTTTTGGCATCTTGGCGGACTTGTATTGGGCTGATGGAGAAGGGGAAAGGAGAGTAGAAGTTACCTATTGGGTAGTTTCAAGGAGAGGGAGTTGAGAAGGAGAGAACGGTGGATGATGAAGGAGATGAAGTAGTGAGCTTAAAAAGGTGCTTGGGCCGGCGAAAGGACAAAGCTCCGACGAAACAACGGCGGAAAGAACAAAAAAGCAAAGACAAAAAGCGTCTATGGAGGGGCAGACGGAGGAGGGCAGAGTACCGAAGAGGGGTAAAAGACAATTGACAACGGGGTGGGGTTCCGCAACGGCGGGTCTGCCCAAAGGAAATCCGCGCGACTCTGCGCTTTGGCTCCCCCCTCCCCCTTCCATAGGGTCTTTGTCCCATACTCTGTTTTTGCCATTCGATGCGGGGATATTTAACGATGGTTTTGTCTTTCCTTCTCCCGTGGCGATAATATTGCCGAGATTGGTATGATTAATGGCGGGATGAGTGTAGCCACGGGTTGTTTGGGGATGAGGGGGCGGGTTTACCGCCGAGGTCACCGACCCCATTCACGCTCTCCGAGAGATTGCAGGATGAAAAGGTGGTCAGCGGTGAGTGTACAGCGGTGATCCGTAGCGAGGCGGCTAGAGAGAAACCAGACATTATTAGAGCCAGTGCAGAGTTCGTGTATACCCAAAGTCAGAATATGTGATAAATAATTGTGCAACGAGGGTCGGTCCAACCATTTTCTCTCTGCCTCTTGTTCGTTGCACTTGAAACCCCGATCTAAGGAATTCAACATCGTGATTTTGTTCCGCACTAATCTAACGGCCGTGATCCACCCGCCCAACGCGGATATCCGTCGCCCAAAGTGCCTGGTCCCTGGCTTCCAGCGTCTTCCATTGGCATATCTAACGCCAAACTCCTGGAGGTCCCGACCCGGTCCCGCGACCGATGGATGCGATGCACAAGGGCTGCCGTGGATGGCGCGTGCCTTCTTCGAAACTCTCTTGTCACTAAACCTCATGACAAACTTTCAGGTGGAACAGGAGGCATGATGAGATAATGAAAGGCAGAAAGACTAGTGAAGGCGATCTGTGGCATTATTGGGAGTAGGTGTGGTGGGATGGGATGGGCAGCGAGAGACCACGAAGAATTGGAATGTGAACCGGCAGGGAACCCAACGTGGTGGCAATCGTCGGCCAAGATCCGCATCTGATAAACCAAGATTTTAGCATCTCGCATGTATTACGTAGCTAGAAATTTGCAGGACTAGGCCCTGAACAAAGGGAGACAGTTGAGACCCGTTCCAGTGGAGAAGCTAAGCTAGCCTTTCGCCCCACCCGCTAAACCCGCCCCCCAGTCGGAACCGCACCGCGCTTTTAGCTACAAATGTGCGCTCGCATGAAATATGGAGACATTTAGAGCCATTTTATTCACATCGACGAGCAGTTTAAGCTGATGCTGCGTCATTCGC
The DNA here is from genome assembly GCA_000827465.1 of Tulasnella calospora MUT 4182. Classification (NCBI taxonomy): domain Eukaryota; kingdom Fungi; phylum Basidiomycota; class Agaricomycetes; order Cantharellales; family Tulasnellaceae; genus Tulasnella; species Tulasnella calospora. Next base: position 81,614 of record KN823119.1, read on the forward strand.
ATCGCTCGCCCTCTGTGTGTGATTCGTGATGACTACTAGAAGCTGAAAGTTCACCACCATAAGCGCCATAACTAGCCCTCTATTAATCGCACTGTGTTGTGCTTCAAAGCTCCGACGAGCTCGGGCTTGGAAAGGGAAACCTAGGGGTTCATCGGTCTTCTGATGCGATCCAGCCAAACCAAGGCTCCAATCACGGCTGATCCTTTCAAAACAGCATTGGGGCCAAGCTGCACTAGTGCTGCCATGTTGGAATCCTTGCCTCCTCATAGAGGTCTTCTGGCCCTCGAGTACACAGTTAGCTACCGCTCTGCGGTTTACCATCCGACTCCCACCGTTCAGAGCTGAACTCTGTCGGATAATACAAGGCACTAGGGATCAAGCAGCACGTTGGAGAGACTACGCACCAGATGGAGGCTTATAGATTGCAATGATCGTACCTTCTGAGCCTCTGAAATTGGACATCCAAAGTGCAGGCCAAGTGGATAGCAAAGGCATACAACTTTCCTTTTTGGTGGAAGCCTTATAATAATTGTCCTTGCGCGTGGAATAAACTTATAATTAGGTGAGGTGAGAGTCGAAGTTTTTTTCTCGGTAGGGGGACGGGTAGCTCATCACGTGGCACTTCCCACCCTTGAAGCGCCGACCGCTTGGAGATATCCCTGGCCGTTCGCCCTATGCTTATTGGGAGAGACCATCACGTGGCAACGACTCGTGCACCCTCAATAATAATTGTGCTGGTCCCAACTGCACAAGCGAAAATCGTTCTCCGTCGCAACAGCTGAGAAACCCTGGGCTCTCGGGTCTCTTGTACCACTTCTCGCTTTTCTCGCTGGCTAGCGAGAATTTTATTGGTGAACAGAGTCGAGAAAAATTGCAGCTGGGGGTGCGTATACTTGGACAAGTCATTGACGACACGACACTGTTAGGAAGCCCCTCTTTTGGAAGAAGAATAGTCTCTCCGAGTCCAGTATAGGAACGAAATGTACCAGCTCAGGAAAGTATGTACGGCAAGCATACCTGCCATCTTGACGAGATTATACCCGCGAGAAAGAGTGCGGGGCAAGCCTGGTTATTTCAAGCTTCAATACTCTGTACGCGTGAGATATGGGATAAGATTGATATATCAAACTATATAGAATATCCGTAAGTTGTAACCCGGAAGGCACGATAGACTCCCCGAAGCCTACGAATATCAAGCCTCCTCCGAGTCAGTAATTCTTTCCAGAATATGCTAATGCTGGTACGAGGTCTACAGCCTAAGCCACATTCTGATGTGCTAGTGATTGTGAAAGTTCCGTGTACGCGACTCCCACTCAATGATACAACGCCCACCAGTCTTCCGGCCTGCTGTCCGGTCTTTCAAGCGAGTTGCGTTTTCTTTGGTCTGATGACTACCTTACTGATTTTAGAAACCTCTTGTACACATTCCACAGATCGCTGCTGCTCTATCGCTTCGCGTGCCGACCGTTTGAGAAACTCGATATCACTGTAATAGCGATTGTTCCAGACTCCAGAGCACACCCGAGCCGGTTGGCTCTGAGTAGCAAAAAAGTACAAAGAAGCACCCTAATGCTTTAACCATTGTGGTTGGCTGGCTGAACGACGGTCAGCACATAATTTTCGTTATTGCCTCATAACACCATGCGACCAAAGGGATACATGCCGCGGCAGTGGTTTCTTTTTCGTGAGTCCAACCTGATGTAGTTTTTTATCGATCATCTGATTTCAAATGGCTTGTTAAATTCTCCAAGTCTATCTCAATGCTTCTTAGCAAGTCATCGCTCATCCTGACCTAAAAGTTAAGACACAGTTTTTGCTGCCAGCCTTCACATTCAACCAAAGGAATCAGTGATCGGGGGTTTTGTTATCTCTTAGTGGCTCTGCTTGGGCCTTCTGCTTTCCTAGTCCCAAAAACCTCCTTTTCATCAGCAGGTGATGGAAAATAGGTGAGCTAGCCTCGGTCAACTTCGCTGGTCTTCCGACGGTCGACAAGCGTCGTGCGGTGCCTGCCGTCAATGAGAACGTTCGCTGTTCGTGAAAGCTAGAGAAGGTACACAGCAATACGTAATGGAAGTCCTTAGGGCTTCATGGGATAGGTTCTGCCGAGCTCTTAAGGTTGGACAGGCTGGAATGACGATCGCTTATAGGGCGATCGGTGATAGGCCGGGGGGTTGAGTGTCAGTGTCTTTCCGGCCTTTTTCGTACAGCTTTCGTCGAGATAACGGCCAAAAAGATTTGGGGTAAGCACCCAGATCAATCTAGCAGACTCTATCCTACTCGGTTCAATAGTCATAGTTATGAGCTTCGTTCGTACTAGTGGAATGTCTTTAATCGAACCGTGGGAAGTATCTTATTCTCAACCACCTGCACCTCCAGCCACCTAACCCTTCGACTTGGAACTCATTATATATTCTGCTCTGATCAATAGACAGCATCTACAAGGCTGGAATTAGATGGCAGAATGGAACCCGCTGTTCGCCAGCACCTTCACTCAGTAACCCTTCGTACTTTGCAAGCCCACGCTTTCAATCGCGCTTCAAGTCTGGCAGCCTACACACTCACAGATATCTTGCAACAGTACTTGACTCTACTTGCCGCAACAGCCAAGCAACATGCAGAGCATTCCGGTCGGACTGGTCAGGGCTGTAACGTATGGGACGTTATGGCGGCGTTGAGTGAAGTGGGGGTCGAAGTAGACGAGTTGGAGGAGTTTGTTCTCGGAGAGGCCGTTGATATGAAGCCATACGCCTTGGCGAATCGAAGGGCGGAGGAGAAAGAGAAACCCGGTGTGCGAGAAGAAGAGGAGGAAGATGTGGTCTCTAGGAAGTTGGACTCGCTCGCAGATATACGGAGTGAGCGCCACATGTCTCGGCGGATACCAAAGAACCTGATGCTCACATCTCGTAACCGTTAGCTTTAACATCGGTTGGACTTGAAAAAGACTCCAACACAGCCATTACCCTACATTATGGACGGATCCCATCCCCTGTTCTATCAAGTCCGTCTATCTCGTCTCCGGAGCGAGCTTCGTCGCCCTTACCAATCCCTATAAGCGGGATTCAGCCGACTCCTCCGGATGGGCATTTTGAGACGAGCAGCAAAGGGAAGGAACGTGCGGTGCATCCGATCTACGATCCCAATCTCGGCCTCCAGACAAAGGATGGACCCCTTACGATGGACCTCTCAACGCCACCACCAGTAGTTCCTCCGCTCGTCCTACCCCTGTCACCCCCAATCTCTGAATGCGGCTTGTCCCCGCTCTCGAGCCCAGACTCGAGGTTGTCAAAACGAGCTCGGCACACTTCATGGGATCCTCCTGACCACGTACCAGACTTTCTGCCACCCTTTCCTGGTGTTGTTGCACCTTCTGGCACATTAGAAGGTTCACAGAAAACTCAGGGCGCTTCTGTGCTGGCATCGGCTGCTTCCCAACTAAAGCAGTCGGAGCAGCAAGCACCACCCTCACGGCGGATCCCACTCCCACTTCGACCCGCCGTCACGTCCAAGTCAACCTACACCAAAGCGATCAAATACGGGCAGTCGTCAATTGCCGGAAAACCAGTAGATCTACCGGATCAAAGCCTGTGGGACCAAGGCGTTCCCCCTACGCCGGGAGACGGGAACGGAATGATAAGTTGGAAGAAGAAAGGTGGCCAATCATCTCTTCAACCCCTCATCGCCGCATATCACGTTTTGCAAGCCGACCCTCAACCTGCAACGAATCCGTCTCGCCTTCGGGTCGCCCACCTTCTCGGGAGCACAGCACCTTCACGATACACTTCAGCCGACTCCCTCTTTGCCATCTCATCGCCGCCCCCGCCTAGGTTCCCTCCCCCAACACCCACTCACGCCGTTCCTATACCATCGGAAGATGGAACTGCGCCTCCAAAATCTGGCCCACCACTGCCGAAATTAGGCAACAAGGTTATAAGCGACGCCATCCGAGATGCCGACGATCTGTCCTCACCTTGGATGCAGAGTAATCTCACGCCAATAGCCCGGAGTCTCCTTCCGTCGCATCTCTACTCCAAAGCGACTCAACTGCCTCCGCCTCCACCACTACGTCCATCCGCCCCTCCCAACGGTGGCTCTTCGGATCCACCTGAACCTCTTCTCTATCATACACCGGCTCTTGCACCTTGGAGTTCTGCTTTGGATTCTGACGAGGCGAAGAAGAGAGTGGGAAGGAAAACTTTAATCCGAGAATCGGGTGGCAAAAGACTGCCTGATGCTCAATTATTTGCGACCTGGGACTGGCCTACCAAGAACCCAGACGAAGCTCTCGTCGCGAGAAGAGGCAGGCTGACTAGCTATCCGACTTCATCATTCGTTGGGGGCGTAGTTGGCGGCACGACATTGCAAACCGGCGGAGTTGCTGGCGGATTAAGTGCAGTCAACTCCCCAAACCTAACAATACGGACCAATTTTGGCAACGGTACCCCTATGAAGAGCCCCATGCTACCCTCGGCTCCACCTCGAGGATTCGTTGTTCCAGCGTTGCCGGCTAAAGCCGCCACTCGGGGGCGTTCAGGTAGTGCGACGACGACGGCAACTGTGACTGAAGTAGCCAGTCCTATAGCGATGAACGGAGTGTATGAGTCGGGACTTGGAGGGGGTGGCTCGCCGAACGGGATTGAGCGGAGCCGGATGCCTGATGTGAGTCTCTATTTGGGACCACCAACGGCTCGTTCACATGGGTGGGACTAACCGGTTGTTCGATTGGTGATGTAGCCTGTCTATAATGCTTGAGCCGCCTCCGGTGCCGTGTACATTTTTCTTCATACGACCCGATTGTTCGATATACATTATTCCCATTTTCACTCTTCCAAGTCGTCTACAGCCGGTTGTGTGCGCGCGTGCTGCTCCTGTGTGGGAACCAATGAGGTGCAGGACTTTGCCATTGGGCATCCGGTCACACCAAGGTCCGAAATTGCACGTGAACCAAAAAAGCGTTTTACCCCAAACGCGATTCCTTCCTTCCTTCAACCATTACCGACCATGAAGCGAGCACTCGTTCCCCTGAACACCAAACGACTGCGATGGGCCAGTACACGGTTATTTACCACCTCACCTGGTCGTCGGAACGATTCGCAGCAGCCAGTCTTTGACCCTTCGAATGTGGACCGCCCGACGGACGATGTCGACGTCTGCATTGTCGGAGCAGGTCCTGCGGGGCTCAGCGCTGCGATACGGCTCAAGCAACTTGAGAGAGAAAAGGGAAAGGACATTAGGGTGGTAGTATTGGAAAAAGGAAGTGAAGTCGGTGAGTGAGCTTCACGCGTCCGACGAGAATGACGACGTTGACTTGCAATCACACACCAGGCTCGCACACTCTTTCTGGCGCAGTAATCGAGCCCCGTGCGTTGAATGAACTCCTGCCAGAGTGGCAGAACGACCCTTCCCATCCTTTGAAGCAACCGGCTGTGGACTCTCACATGCGATTCTTCACCTCGACCCGCTCTTTTCCGATGCCTCACCCGCCGCAAATGTCGAACAAGGGAAACTATATTGTTTCTCTCTCCCAAGTCACTTCTTGGTTGGGAAACATTGCCGCGGATGAATATGGCGTTGAAGTCTACCCAGGATTCGCAGGCGCTTCACTGGCCTACACCGATGATGGCAAGGCAGTCAAGGGTGTCATCACCAACGACGTCGGGATCGACAAGAATTTCAGACAGAAAGAAGGATTTGAACCCGGAATGTTGTTTCGAGCCAAAGTAACCCTGTTAGCTGAAGGGGCGCATGGCAGTTTGACCAAAGGCGCTATCAAAAAGTTCAACCTTCGAGAAGAAAAGGATCCTCAGACGTATGGAATGGGGGTGAAGGAAGTTTGGAGGGTACGGGATGAAGTTTATCGGCCGGGGGAGGTTCTGCATACCATGGGATATCCATTCGATTACAAGACGTATGCCGGAGGCTGGGTCTATCATATGGCCGATGGTCTCGTCAGCATCGGACTGGTTGTGGGCTTGGATTACGCCAACCCCTACCTTTCGCCTTATCGAGAGCTTCAGGTATGGATGAAGTTTGCTCGCCGATATTTTGGTTTTGACATTGTGCTATTCCAGAGGTGGAAGCACCACCCATATTTCCGAAATCTTCTCGGGGACGGCGAACGGATTGCTTATGGTGGAAGAACTATCAACGAGGGTGGCCTTCAGTCTATCCCTAAGCTCCATTTCCCCGGCGGAGCACTGATCGGCTGTTCTGGTGGATTCGTCAACGTCCCTAAAATCAAAGGAACCCATAATGCCATGAAAAGCGGGATGGTAGCTGCTGAAGCTGCCTACAACGCAATCGCATCATTACCCGAAGATTCGGTCAATGAAGAAGGGGAATACGTTGGCCAGTCCGTCGATATGTCCAAATACGAAGAGAACATGAAGGAGAGCTGGGTCTGGAAGGAGCTAAAGGAAGTCAGAAATATTCGTCCAAGTTTCAACACATCGTTGGGAATCTGGGGAGGGATGGCCTATTCTGGGGTGGATTCACTTTTGCTCAAAGGACGAGTACCCTGGACATTCCACAACCGGATTTCAGATGCCGATCACACCCAACCCGCTAAGTATGACTTCCCCGCTCTGCTTCGTATATTTTATTCTGCCCTAACCTTGATAACTCGGGGCATTAGGAACTTCAAGCCCATCGAATACCCACCATTTGAGCCACCACTTTCAACTGATCTGCTCACGTCCCTTGCTCTCACCAACACCAACCATGAAGAAAATACCCCAGTGCACCTGCAGCTTCCATATGCCTCCCTAGGCGATACTCCCGAAGCCCGTGAGGGACGCCGGCAACATGTCGAGAGGAATGTAGGAGAGTTTGCTGGTCTTCTCGGCAGGGCCTGTCCAGCTGGTGTTTATGAGTATGTTGATCAAGAGGAAGGCGAGGTCGAGAAAAGAGTGGAAGATGAGGGGTGGGCAGGGAAGAAGCTCGTCATAAACTCTCAGGTAGGCGTGTTATGCACCTGGGTCTGCTGGAGCGAACGCTTGTTGACGCACCATGGTGACAGAATTGCATCCATTGCAAACTCTGCGACATTAAAGTTCCAACGCAAGACATTACTTGGACTGTCCCAGAAGGAGGAGGGGGGCCGAAGTATTGTAAGTTTGGGCAGCTTCATCCGCACAATCAGATGGTCATCTAAATCTTGTCTTCTAGCTATCACTTAGAAAGATACGGAGTCTATGACGTGATTATTTGTCCCGCCTGGCATACATAGGTAGTAGCTTGTGCGAACTCGTAGCTGAATCGAAAGTGCTATTGGTCGCCTCTCTCTGGTGGCATCGATCGAGTTCGAGGGAACTGGGTGTGACCCTCTGATTGTCCTAAATTTGAGGTTTCTGTCAACATGAAACAGTTTCCAGCCTGGACATTTTCGCTGGTTGACCAAAGGTGCAGGCAATCCGATACCCAACTGCAAGTCTACTCAGGACGGAGCCCGCTGGAAAGGTGAAAACTGATGCATTGCGTAGCCCAACAAAGTGAGAGAGCGACAGAAGTACAAATGGTTGGAACGAAAAACAAAGTCTAGGGAAAGATGCAAAAAGACTAAAACCTCCCAAAGATGGTGACCTGGAATAACCTCGATGCGGGCAGAATGAATGAGGTAGACAGAACGAAGTAAAGAAAGATGACTCAAAACGCTGGGTTATAAAGACATCGGGAATAAGAGAAGGAGCACAGGTATATAACACGATAAACATTCCACGAGAAAAGACAGTGAGAGAATCGGAACGGGAGGTAAAGAGAGGGGGGCGAGGATAGATATACAAAAAAAAAAAAAGCACAGTCCAATACGAGGATAATTTACTACTTCCGGGAAGCGATGGGCGTGCTTCGAGCGAGGTTACTCTTTCTGAGTTCTGCTTGAGCTTGAGCTTGTGCCATACGCATGCTTACAACGGCGGGGCTAAGGGGTGGGGGAGACGGGAACGCAAGAGTCCCAACCGTCATCATCGACTTCGATGGCGGTGCTGCCAAAGAAGGCAAGGCGGGGGCTGTCTCGCTGTGAGCCGACCGCGCAACACTCCTGATGGAAGCCAACGAAGATTTAGACTTCAAAGCAGACGTATTGTTGGTTGCTACGCTGCTCGTCGAAGTTGTCCTTGCGCGAGACGCTGGAGCCGGAATGCCCGACGCTGAACCTGAGCTGTTTGTTCGCGCCCGGGCAACTGGCATGCCACTGATCGAAGAAGTTGGGGAGGAGGAAACTGCCCCTGCTTTTGCAAACGATGATGGCGGCGGCATAGCATGGGAGGCTGCGCGTGAGCGCGGCGTAGCTTTTCCTGACAACGTGGCTGTTGGGGTAGGCGTAGCGGACGAGGACGCGGTCCTTCGAACTTCAGGTCGTACGGGTTTCTCGGCCACGGAAACCAAATCCTCACTGCCAACCACCTTTCCATATTCGGAGTTGAACGTTGCTGTGGAATCGCCGGCAGGTGAACCACCCGGAGTGATGGGAGAGAACGAAGACGAAACAGTTGAAAGCGATGTTGACGATGATGCGGGCGAGCGTGAAGCGGGAGATGGTATCGGCGGCATTGGGGGCTGCAAAATGCTCCCGATGGATGAGATGGACGACTGCTGACTCTGGCTTGTGGACTTGGACAGACGAGACGAATAAGCGGATGGCGGGCCTGGAATCGACATGCTGGCTTGGCGGTTGGCCAGTGGAGGTCTTGGCGCCGGTTGGTGAATCTGAGCCATGCTCTGGCTTCCACGCAGATTGGTAGTGCGTAGCTTGCCGAGATGACTGGAAGCGTGGCCGCTTACAGTGCTACCTGTAGAGGTGCTTCCAGAACCCTTGCTGCTGCTCCGGCGACTATTGGAACTGCTTGCGGTGGTTTGACTGACGGTCGACTCGCGACGGGAGCCGGTAAAGTTGGAGACGGACGCCGACGAGGCAAGAGTGGAAAAAGAACCTGAAGAGGTCTTTTTGTTTAGGATGATCTGGGAGATGTGTCGGCGGAGGGGTGAAGGGGCGCCTTCGTCCTCGCTGTGCGTTGAGCTGGTCAGTAGATGGTTGCACCATGGATCGAGGATAGATTTACCTGTCGCTCCATCCCAAGCCAGTCGTCAGACCCAAGCCTAGGCCCAGGTTCTTGCCATCCCGATGACGAACCAGACGGTTCTTGGAAATGACCTTTCCGCCAGCTCCGCGAGCGAGTTCAGCGACCTTCTCCTGTTTCGATTTAGCTAATGGGTAGAATTGTTATTAAAAGGTAGAAAGAGAAATGACTGAGCACTATTACCCTTTGCATCAGCATCCTTGCTGCCTCCAGGGACCAAGACAACGCTCCTGGAAGAGAGAACACCAGCACGGACAAGAAGATCCCTAAACAGAGAAAACAGGTTCGAGAGCTGAGCAAGTTGGGATAGACGCTTAGGACAC
>KN823119.1:101086-113700 GCA_000827465.1 Tulasnella calospora MUT 4182
CACGGACGATAGTGAGTGTACTTCTGATATTTCTGCTGCACATATTCCTAATCACGAGTGCCGCCAAGTCTTTCTTGGTATGAAAACGTGGGGGAAGCTCTCCAAGGCGGTGATCCATCGAAGCTTTATGTAAAAGTAAGCAGACCGGCTGAAGGTGTTGGGAATGTGAAGCTCATTCTGTGGATCAGCCCGAACAAGCTTGTGAGGTGATTAGAATGATTGAGTTGATGTACGAGAGCTCCCGAAGCGGAAGAGTCGTCCAAGTTCCAAAGGCTTAACAGTATCGTGGGTTGACGCGACCAATTTTGTTTGTGAAGCATCGCTATCCGTGGCGGTTACAAGATGAATAAAATGACATTAATGTTAGGATGATATACATGTGAGCGCTCAATGATGGCGATATAGAACGACGGTGCGTGATATCAGAGCTCGAACCACTCTGCGTGCCGTCCACATCTGGACCCTTGACAAATCAAATGCATTGTCAACCAACCACGACCACCCCTTCCTTCTTCCCAGCACGCTGGCTCGCTCTACTGCTCTGTCTCCACCCTCAACATTCCAACTCAAGATTCGATGTTAACTGTATGTGTGAAGGTACGTTGGCAGTCGAACCAACGGACATCCCTTTCTGTGGATCAACAAAAGCTGACATTCCCATTGCACGTACGATCTACTGCAGGTATTTTGTTGATCAACAGAACCTTGAGGCATTTAACATACACCAACCAAGGGGCTTCTCCATCCCAAGCTTCACGTGCGATCCAAGGGCATGGGTAGGGTTAGGATACTTCTGCAACTGCAAGGAACCCTCAGGGGGCACCAAGCCCAAATGAAGCCATTGCATGGAGCGCTGGCCCCCAGGATAGTATCCTCTCCGGAGAGGCGAGGAGGGCACCAGTGACGTTCTATTCATCGACATCTGCCCTCGACCCTCGGTATCGAGACAATTGGCGATATCTTCACACCAAGATCATCCCTCATTGCACTTTGTAAGTGACTTTCCCTCCGCCGCGCGTCGAATTTTTCACTCAACTGATTCGTCTAGATAGCACCCCCACCAAGAAGCCTAGATATTCTCCACCGTTGCCGATAACCAGCCTACCGTCACTCTTCAGGTCTTAGCGTGCCCCTACCAAGGACAACGGCCTCAACGGCATCCCACCCGCTCCTCGCGGCGTCTCTCAGATTGCGGTCACATTCGAAATCGACGCCAACTGTATGCTCAAGGTCGGTGCTGTCGAGAAGGGAACTGGTAAGTCCGAGGACATCCAGATCACCAACTCCAAGGTCGTCCCTCTGAGGAGGAGATCGAGCGCATGGTTAAGGAGGCTGAGGAATTCGCTGCCGAAGACGAGGTCAACCGCAAGAGGATCGAGGCTCTCAACGGCCTTCAGGAATACGCTTGGAGCATGAAGTCTCAGGTAAGCGACGGCGAAGATCTCGGCGACAAGTTGAGCGAGGAGGACAACAAGACTGGCTGTCGTTAAGGAGGCTAGCGACTGGGTCTAGTCCCCTCCCTCCGATGCATAAGTTGACGGATGTTCGCGCTCTGACATCGCACTGGCCTAATGTGCACACGATGTCTATTTTATTCAATTGCTAGTGCTTTTATAATGATTTACGCGATTCAAGAGGCCCCGACAAATATACATATCCGTTGACGGAGCGTTCCAGACACTGCCTTAAGGGCTAACTACCAGTGAAGAATATTGTGCGTTGAGCCATGATCTGGGTTTAATTCAAGGTACTTCTTCTGGTGATCTGCTTCGGCATCGTACCATGTTCCGGCATCATTGATGGTCGTTACGATCTTGAGCTGTTTCGGGCTGAAGTGCTTTTCTTGGATCTCCTCGGTCACCTTGTGAGCGATCCGAGTTTGTTCGGGCGAGTGGGTAAAGATGGCTGAGCGGTACTCTGGGAACAGAACGGGTAAAATACATGTAATACAAGTGATGTGGAAGGATGAAAGCATACGTACGGCCTCTGGGGTCGTTGGCTCGTCGGTTGAGAGTCGTTGGGTCATGACTTCGATAGAAGAATTCTCATCAAGTGCAATATCATGTCAGGAAGGATCTATTGCAAGTATGAAACATGGAAACTTACCAACTAGTTCCGCATATCCAACCAATTCAGGATCGTACTCGACTGTACAGGCCTCCGCAAAGCCTGTGGTGCCGGAGCAGACTTGACTATACGTTGGGTTCTCGAGTTTCTCATCACCGCCAGTATATCCGACCGTGGTGTTAACGCCTCGGGTAGGACCTAGGTACTTGTCAAGCAATTCTTGGGTTCCCCAGAAGCAGCCATTAGCAAATGTTGCGACCTCCACTGTTGTCATATACAGGACAGCTCATCAGCACAGTTACCGGAGACTACCCAGAGGTGTCATGTAGCGTACCTTTGCCAGATGGTATAGTGTTCTTTGAAGTTGTCTCATATGAAGCTATCGCTGAAGGAATGGTAGGGACGAGCGATCCTGGAACGACTGTCATTGCGGCTCGATATCGCTGCGCTACGACCTCCGATTAAGCCCGGGATGAACACAAATTGGTCCGAATCCGTCCAAAATATACTCCGAGGTCCGCCTACTGACCTCGGACATCCCTCGTACTAACACGTTAGTACACACAAAGCTGGAAAACTCAAAGTCACCAATTGCAGCGTGAGTACCTGAGGCCGTTAGGGATGAGGGGGAGCGGGTGCTGAAATAGTGGGCCTTCCGAGCTTGTAAACCATGATAATCTATATTAGTTCTGAGTCTATCTACATCTTGGAACTTAAGGTGAGCCTATAAGGGCTCTGTGAGGAAGATACCCAATTTCTAACAGTGTTTCTGACAGTGTTTCCAACAATCCAGATTCCAGATAGGACAGACAAGTGATATAAGCTGTGCATTGAATACTAATACCCTTAGAGCTGGATGGCCGATTCAATCATCATCTTCTTCTGTGTTCCTCACTTGCAGAAATTCATGCCGATGTCACTGTTAAGTGCTTGGTTGCTACATCCTAGTATATCTCCTAAAGCAGACACAATGCTATACACAAAGTCCAAGTGAGAACCTGGGGAAATTACCGAGTGAACAAGTGTAGAGGGGGAAAAGAGCAAAGTCCAAAGGGGACAATGGTTAAGGGAAATACAAAAAGTGGATCCCTCAATGCAACAACTCTGCTCACCTATATGAGATCCATCCGCTCTCAATGCTCAGCTACCAGTTGGCGAGGAAGCGGCTTGGTGAGGAGGTCTTGAGCTTGGACATTTACGTATGAGAATTGAGATCGGGTTCCACGGATTAGGTTGGGTCTATCCCTTCCGTATTTTGAAGCAGGGAAACTGGAGATGTTGCATAAGGAACAAGGGCGCGAATAGCCTCATCACCGATCAGGGGCACAAGTGGGACAAGGGAAAACGTACCGATTGACTTGGCCAGGCAATTGAAGAATTAGCAGTTGTTTCAGCGCATTGCTGTAGGCCGTAAGCGAATCAGTATATTACTTGAGAGTGTGCAAAATGCTTACCTCAAATGTCAAAAATACTCATCAAGTATGGTGTTAGGCCATCGCGTTTTATTTAAAGGTTAGCGAACGGGTGGGGCGGTCGAGTCGTGGCGTTTGTGCGAGAGGCTAAATTGGGCAAGAGTGTTAGTGAACGCATCAAATACGACTTCAACACGCTTATTTAACATGCTACAAAGCATCCCCGCACGTGCCGCGGGAGTGCAGTACTGGAATTGAAGCCGAACAAATGGAACCGGGGCCGGGCGGGTCGTTCGAGATGTCGGACGGCCATGGCGATAGTCGGACGGCCTAGTTCGAACAAAAGTCTGCCAAATCAGTAATAGAAGTCGAAACTGCACACTAATTACTCACTTTGTAGGGATAAGGGAGTGCTTAACATTATCGGTTGAGGGGGTGTCGCTATGTGGGTCAGTGGGCTGTTGGGCTTCGTGCTGGGGGAGGGGGAACATTGCCGAACGGCGTTGTGTTGTGTGTTCGGAAGAAGGCAAAAGAAGTCGAAGACCAGCCCAAGACTGCAGAAGCTATTGAAGACGCTGATGCTGAAGAGGTTATGGACGAAGTTGAGGAGGTGAAAGGGAGTGACGGAGAGAAAGCGCTGAAGCTGATTCTAGCGGATGCGTGGCTGGATCGATGAACCTTTAGAAGACCTACCGAGTCACCTGGATCGAAAGAAATTAACCCCACCGCATCAGGGTCGTGCGACATCGTCACCTTCACATCAGACGACGAGCCGTCAGAACGGAATGGCTCCTGACAATACCTTAGCTGCCGAACAACCGCAGGCGGAGTGAGTATATTAGGATATAAAAAATAGTTTACGTTAATGAGGGAGAGGGGAACCTGAAAGGCAGGAGGTGGAATATATCGACTATATACTTTGAATGATGGTATAATGATCACAAGTCGTGGCAGCTACTATATCTATCTTTTCCGCATAGTGTTTCCCACACGAGCAAGGTTGCCGTGATTTATCCCGCCCCTCATCTGTTTTCATCCATTCAAGGACCATACCGGGACCATCTTTATACATCTGGTCATACGGGTAGTCTTTATGCGGACGTTTGAGGGGGTGAAGAGCAAACCAATGGGTAACTGGTTTAATCCACAGCCATGCAAGTTCCGTCATCACATCCTCGAGCGACTTGTAGAACTCATTGGTGAACGGATGGTGTGTCCACACTGCGAGATAACCGAGCTTGTAGTCCGCGAGAGCTCGAAAGGTTTGCCAATCCCTGAACCAACCCCGCAGCGGATGGTCCTCGAGTTCGGAGCAATCGACCTTCCCATCGGCGTACACCCGTACAGAGCCGTCCTGGATCCCCTCCCCCCAAGGTCCTCCGGGTAGTCGTGGGGATGGTCCCGGGGGTTGGCCGCGATTTTTGACAGAGTGCCCCAGGGGACATTTGACCTATCATACGCTGGGATGGCAACGAGTGTTCGGCAGGATGCGAAGATTCCTAAAGACGTGATGATGTCGCCGCTCGGAGAGTGGCTTACCCCCCTCCTTTTTTCTTTCTTTTTGGGGATTTTGGCCAGATCTATCGATATCGAGCCGCGATGACAGTCGTTCCAGGATCGCTAGAGGCTCCCTACCATCCCTTCGGCGATAGCTTCATACGAGACAACTTCGAAGAGCACTGAGCCATCTGGCAAAGGTACGCTACGCGATAACTTTGGATAGTCTCCGCCAATTGTGTTGATGAGCAGTCCGGCATATGACAACAGTGGAGGACGCAACGTTCGTTAATGACTGCTTCTGGGGAACCCTAGAATTATTCGACAAGTACTTAAGCCCTACCCGAGGCGTTAAGACCACTGTCAGATATACTGGCGGTGATGAAAAGCCCAAGAATCCAACGTATGGTCAAGTCTGCTCGGGCACCACGGGTTTTGTGGAGGCCTGTAAAGTCGAGTACGATCCTGCGCTGGTTGGATATGCGGAACTAGTCGGGAAGCTTCCCATGTTTCATACTTGTAATAGATCCTTCCTGACATGATGTTGCACTTGATAAGAATTATTCTATCGAAGTCACGACCCAACCACCCTCAACCGACGAGCCAACGACCCCGGAGGCCGTACGTGTGTTTCCCTCCTTCCACATCAGGCTTACCACATGCATTTTACCCCTTCTGTTCCCACTCAGCCATCTATACCCACTCCCCCGAGCAAACTCGGATCGCTCACAAGGTGACCGAGGAGGTCCAAGAAAAGCACTTCAGCCCGAAAGGGCTCAAGATCGTAACGGCCATCGACGATGCTGGAACATGGTATGATGCCGAAGGTTATCACCAAAAGAAGTACCTCGAATTGAATCCAGATCATGAATCAACGCACAATATTCTTGACTGATAGTTAGCTATTCAGGCAGTGTCCGGCACGCTCCGTATCGGATATGACATGGACGCAGCTCCACGAACCTGAGCGCTTCACGCGCCACGAGTCTATCAAGGTTCAGCTTCCATAAGCCAAGACCTACTGACGAATAGACATGCCTCCGTACGATAATATACCCTTTCCCCAGTGGAGATATCAATTCAACCTCGAGTTTTGGATCATCCACCCGCCGTACGCGCGTTCGTCTGCATCTTCAATAAGCCTAGTGACAAGGTGCTACTGCAAGGCTGACTTCCCAATCTACTAGGACTCCACCGAATCACTCTCTTTTCTAAGGAACTGCCGAATTAGGGTATGCATCCTAACGCTCATTTACTTGGGACCACTCTTTCCGAAGACCCCTGAATTATTAAAAGTAGATGCTCAGAGCAACCTTCGACGGACCTCGTAAAAAGAAAAAAAAAAGATCCACCTAGGAGAGAGTGATTTCGAAATGATCCTCAAGACTTGGGCATAGCAAATCAAGGTTCGTGAAACCAAAGTCGGAGATGCACTGCCGGTAGGAGGTCTGGAAAGAAAGTTGTCATTGACCGTCGAGTGATCCAAAGAATGTATAAAGTCGCGAGCCACGAAAGACAATTCCATAGTGAAGCTCTACACCAGTATCCCTTCAGAGGCACTGAGAGAACCATGCTATTCGGAAGCAAGGTGAGTAGAAATTCAACGCCAGTTGCTACAAGGACGTACCGTTGAGATATTGGCAAGTGTACGGAGCAGCGCAAACAGTCGGGCCAGTCCACCCTATTCCTAGTTATAGAGATTATTTCAGCGCAAGCGTGAGCCAACGTAAATAGTTCACAAACCTCCACATTGACCTGTTATGTGGGGACATATTTCTAATCAGCTTCATCCTCACACTCAAAGAAACCATGGGCGTACCCCAAACCGGCGCGGTTGCACCTCCGCTAGTGGTCGTGGTCGTGGTCTTGGTCGTGGTCGACGTGGTTAGGGTGGTTGTCGTAACGCCGTTGGTGGTGGTGGTGGTTCCACCAACGCAACTGGGACCGCCCGGAGTGATTCCAAACCACTGCAGGTCGATGCTTTCATGGACAGGAACAGTGTGTCCAACCCCAGCCCCCGAGTATGCCTGAACGATGCAACCGTAAGTGGTGTGAGTGTAGTTGGACTCAGGATCGTTCTGCGCTGTGGTTGTCGGGGTGCTCGAGACACCAAGAACATTAGTCCACTCAAGGATTTCCTGTTGTAAATTAGCATAGTACAGGGCGGTGTCGCTTCAGGAGGGCGTTGATCAGCCGCGGCTCGATAAAGTTGCTCGTCATACGCACACGGTGCCGTGCCAGAGCATCATTCTGGGTCGAGGTCCGGAATACCCGGGATAAGCTGCACGGACTAGATCACCCTAAAAATTCAAATATAAGCCTAAGGAGGTAGGGCTGTTCAAACACTAGCAGTACTCACCCATTCTGGTCCGGTCTTGGAAACGAGACCGTTGGCGCAGTCGCTATTCCACTCGCTGCTGCCGGCGAAGCAAGCGAACGGCACACCAGAGTAGGCAGAGGCTGCTTGGAAAAGATTGGGGTACTTTGGGGGAAATGATGAACGACGGGGCATCTACGATCGAACGAATAAGACTCACCGAACCAGCCATCACGTTTGTCATCATGGCACCAGACGAAGTGCCGGTGACAAAAACGCGGCTTGCGTCAACTCCCCAGGTGTTGATTGCGTAAGTGACCATTGAGGCAACACCCTGGGAGTCGCCACCACCGTTGTGCGACAAAGTTTCAGGCCTGAATGTGAGGGAGACATGAGCATGGTTAAGAACCGGGATCAATAACACGTACGAGTGAACGTCGAAGCATTTGCCGCTTCGAGGTGCGTCCGGATAGATGACGATATATCCGTAAGTGTCGGCGAGGGTGGCATATTGGGTAAAGTTGAAATAATCCTGAGCAGATCCAGTGCAATAATGAATAGCGACGATGAGCGCGGGCTTGGCTGCGACATTGGCGGGTTTGTAGTAATAAAAGCCTAAATCACGAGAGAATAACATGAATTCTCCGCGTGAATGGTTGGCGAGGTATTCGTACCGACGTTGTTAGGATTAGCCCCGAAGCTGCCAGTGACTTGTTGAAGCGAGCCGGCAGCGGCGTTGGCTCCGATGACAGCAGCCAAGGTTGCGAAGACAGTCCTGAGAGATACCATGGTTAAACACGAATTCAGTAGTGTTGAGCGGCCGTCAACGGTTTGGGAGACGATTTTATAGGCTTGGGTAACGTCTCCAACCTTTGAGGCTTCTTGCCCCGTGCTGATCGGCCCTGTCCCGATAGCCCCGCCGAAGATCGTCCTTCCGAACACGACAGAAACTCATCTGGTGTACGTAGCTAATAATTTCTGACATTCCTTGGCACCTCTCGAGTCTGTAGAGTTGTGATGCGCAAGCACTGGAACAAATGGGGTTCAACCGGCAAACCGCCGATTGACATTTATTACTGGCTCTTCTGCTACTTCGCACTTCCGCCGATTGACGTTTATTACTGGCTCTTCTGCTACTTTGCACGTCCCGTGGCCAACAATCATCTCCAAACAGATTTTCTACGACAAATGTGCTTGTTCTATGAGTTGCCAATGCTCCCGGAAGTTTCCCATGTATCTCCGGTGAAGAAGCAATTTGACTGCGGTTGGTTTGTCAACACCCACCAGAAACGCAGGCACATTCTAGATGTACGGAGCAACTCGGAAGAGCCAGAATATCTCGAAGTTGGCGTGGGTGGCTTGAATGATTTTCACGGACAAAGCGGTCAAAATTGGTAACCTTCGAGCAACTCGGAATACCGAAGCATGTCGAAGCATGCCGTGAATTTGCCGGCAATATAAGGCGGGCAACAGAGTCAAGAAGAAGGGGGTCGCCCCGGATAATAGGAATAATGGTTTCTGCCGCAATCCTGATTTCGAAGCAGAGATTCAAGTTATGGTGGCTGGTGAGGCAGGGGGATCGAATGCGTTTCCCACGGTTTCGTTGTACATGAATTGCGTGCGGCGGCTGATATCGCACAGGCTTCACTTGAAAGAAGCCATCGCGGGCGTTGAGGATTACAGCACCAATACGTTTGAGTGAGTTAAACGCATGTCATGTGAGGGTGAAGGGCCACATGGTACTCATTCCACAAATGGCAAGGGTCATGCTGACCCGAGCATGGCAATCTACATTAACAAGTCTACGAAGTAATTTTGCACAATTATAATTCATTTTCAAGATCTCCGATTTGACTCTTTGCGGAATTGCCTTTGGTCCTGTGGGTGGCACTAACGTCTTTTCCGAAAACCGGCAAACTGATAGCACTAAACCGATAGCTTGTTAAAACAAGTTGAGTGGAAACCGGCGGAAATATATAAAACACTTACGATTTACTCTGTTTATCCACCATCAGGGAAAAAGAAGTGCTCGATTTCCATAAAAAATAATTAGAGTGTGCTGGAGACTGTTAGGATATTGTAATGAGTTGCGAACGAGGAGGGATGGTGAGGTTCTGGCTTACACGCCATCCTCATTCTTTCCCTGTTCCACAACAATATAGCTTCCAGTGGCTAGTCGGTCAAATAAAGTGAGATAGATCATATATATAGCTAGTAGTTTAGGACATACTTTTCGATTGTGTGGATTCAGCAAAGCTTCCGCTGATCAATTGGTCCAGCAACAGAAACTGTACAGATACTTCAGGAAAAAGATAACAGTCATAGTGTACTAAATCGGTTTGATAGCCCTATGTGGCTGTCATAGATTTTGCCGGATTACGTAGCACACCATATCATCCATAGAATGTCTTCTAGACCTCCAGGTCTATCTGTAGTGCACTCTGTGATCCATAGAAGACTGATATAATCGGACACTCTGCCAGAAGTATATACAGCAAACTTCATGGAAGTCGATGCCTGGTCGTTGGGAGAATCCTTGTGCAACAAGTCTGCCTTTGTACCGTTCAATTTGACCATGTGCGTTGTGTTTGACCTTGAACACCCATCTGGATCCGATTTCTTTTCGAGTAGGGGGGAGTTGGACGAGTTCCCAAGTGCCATTGTCGACGTGGGCTTGGATTTCGGTCATTGCTGCTTCAAACCATTTGTCTTTATCTGGGCGTAGCATGGCTTTTCGGAAGGATCAGGGTTTGGTGTTTTCAGTGGCGACTTTGAATGCTCTTTCAGCGGCTTCCTCCCAAGTAATGTGTTCCTCGGAGGGGTGGACGATTTCCAGTGCCTGAACAACGTCTTCATGAGGTTCTTCCACTTCTGGTTTGATTTGTGGCTCTGCTGCCTCTGATTCAGCGTTTTGTGCACCCCCTGAAGGTGCAGGAGAATCGTCTTCATGATCGTCGAAGGGATCATTTCATCGCTCGGTAGGTCATATGCAGGTTGTAGTGCGCTTCCTCCCACTTTCCAGTATTCTCTTGGCGGTTGGCAATTTCTTACAGGTCTCCTGGGAGGGGCTTCAACTTCTGCAGACCATGAGTCATGCATGAGTCCTTTTGATTCTCGCTGTCCTTTCACTGTTCTATTCTTTGTGGGAGATATGATATATCTGAATGGGATGGCATGTGGAGATGCGTGCAGTGCTGGGGGCGAGACTGGTTCCTCTTTCACTGGTGTTGGTGCTCTCAGTGCCTTCCCTTTTCCTTTGCCTCTGAATCCGACACCTCTATGCTTGGTGCGGTCTCTTGCCTCTTCTGACGGTAATCGATATGTTTCAGTTGGGTATCCTCTTCTGACGAATTGCAGTCTCCTGGTGGGACATAATCGTCATTGTCAGGACCACCTCGGTCCTGCCAGGAATCACCTCGATCCTGCTTTGTGACAAGTCCAAAGGCAACATCCCACGCCCCGATATGGCGTTCTACCTTACAACAACCTTAACTCCATCTTAACGCCGATATCTCCGGATAGGTCCGCTATCCCCGAAAGTCCTTTAGCTTACATAATGGACTTTACGTCATCTTGACCCGGTGCACTCCGGCCCGCGTGGGCCCCAGGCAACCGACAGCCCGTTCGGGCCCGGCCATCCGACCTGGATAGAAGCACGGTATGGGAAAGTCCGTGCTTCTCCTTGTTGACATGCTTCTGTCTCTCGTTCCTTACTCCTAGAAGCCTGTTGTCCTTGCTGCAGCACCCCTGTGACCCCGGCATACCTTATGCTGTGCTTCTGTCTCACCTCTGGCGGTACCGGAAGTACTGCGCCTTGCTGCGGACCCTCGTAACTCTTGTGTATATAAGTAGGCTGTGTTGGCAGAGGGAATGTCTCTCCAATGCAGCAATCCTTGTCACCCCTTGTTCTCTGCCCTACTTAGTCTCTTACCTCCCAGTGAATACACCCTGTCTCCTTACCCCTTCCCAGACCTCGTCCCTTCCCTACTGCGTGGGAAGTCCTCCTCAGAAGTACTCGATCTCATCAACGACCTTGGGGACCTAAGCGCCCGTACCCGTAAGCCTGACAGTCATTATCATTTGCAGCTTCTCAGGTGGTTTGCCAAAGTGATGGTGCTGACGGTGTTGAGGGGGCTGTGGATGGTGTCGATGGAGGAGCAGGAGGCGGAGGATTTGGGCTTTGAGATGGAGGTGGAGGCGAAGGCGGCAGTGGAGGGGGGGGTGGAGCTGGACCTGGTACATTCGGAGCGGGAGAAGGAGGCGGACCTGGAGGTGGAGCATTGGGAGCATTATTTGAGGCTGGCCGTGGCGGAGGTGGTGGAGGAGCGGGTCCTGGTGTTGAATGCAGCAATCTACAGAGGGTCACACCTGGGGGCAGACAGGTGGGGGGACTTAGTCGATAAGGACCAAGTCTCCCCATCCACCCCCAGCTATATACCTCTACACGACAAACGGAGACGAACGTACAAAGGGAGGACAAAGGCAGAAGTGAACACAAAGGGGGATGCCCAGCATAGCAATGCCGGGTTACACATACAACTGAAAGGGGTATAATGGGAAACAACAAAGGGAAAAGGATAAAGGGAAGACAGGCACACCGGCACTCGTTATGCCGGTTCACAGGAGTATCCAGATAAGATAAGTCGAGGTGGAGAAGCAGATAAGATAAGAGATAAGGTCACGTGACCCACAAAAGAAAGTGACCATACCTCTAAGTCCCAAGGAGGACATAGAGGCTGAGTGTCGTCACGCCATACTGGTGTTAAATGGAGCAATCCGACGACTGTGGGTATCTCACACTGAGAAAGGGGAGTCGAAGAGTCGATGGTCATTCTGTCTACATAGACATTCGGCTTATATAAGAGGCAAGACAAACAATGACACAACAGACACAAACTTGCCACAAACAACAACACAACAACATATACATCGTAGAACAAACATAACAAATCATGAGAATAAGATCGTATACCAAACTCGACACTGCGGATGCAATAGAGGTAAAGAGGAGACGCACAACTCAGTGCAACAACTGGGTGCAACACACCCCCTCGACACGACGCCTCTTGGACTACTCACTTAAGACCCATGGCTTCCCTGTGCTCGACGACAAGCTGACGATGCAGAGCCTTGGTGAGGAGATCTGCTGGCATGTCGGAGGTGGGGCAGTAGTGAACAGCAATGGACTTGACCTTGGACACTTAATCCCAAATCCAGAACTCAGCAACTGGGATGTGCCGCATTCAACTCTGGTGTGTTGCACTAGGTAGTGCGTCTCCTCTTTACCTCTATCGTACTCGCTATACTCGATTTACTATGTA
>KN823120.1:3028-13821 GCA_000827465.1 Tulasnella calospora MUT 4182
CGTTTCTCAAGGCAATTTCTCCCCTCAAATGTTCGTCGACTACATCTGGAAGCACTACCCTGAGCGTGCCGCGGCGAAAGGGATCAACAAGCACACTCCGGGAAAGTACTACTCCGATGAAGGTGTTTACGGAGTTGATACCTCAAAGAGCGTCAAGGATCTGGGCATGAAATACACACCAATCGAAGATATGCTGAGAGATACACTCAAGAGGTTCGAAGATCGAGGCGGAGGGCACGTAAACGTTTGGCGTCCTCGCGCGTTGAGGCTGGGCCAACCCTACTGCTTCTATGTACCAAATACTTGTATCATTAGTTTCTGCTTATATTAGAGAGGTTGCGATTTCCAGCATGCTTCAAATTCGACGTGCGAACTCCACTTTACCGTATCTGTGCTCCAAATTTTACGCCGCTGCTACTACATCCATTTCCCCCCAAGGATCCATTCTAGCAATTTTATATCAGACCATAGTTATTTGTAAAATGTGTCACGAGTGGTTGTAACAAAGACATCGGGGCAAACGCTTCGGGTTAGCTGATCCGGCCCTGGGGACAACTGCACTCCCGAAAGGCAAGGGAACAGGTTTGAGTGTAGCAATCCCATTAGTTAATGATAAGAGGTTATCTGTAGACGTTCTCGATAATAAGCATTGATGCAGGTTCGTTTAGGGTGCATTAGCGGAGCTTGTCAATTTTTCTGCTTTTCCCTTGCCCCACTGAGGGCCTCATTACTGTACCGTCCGGCGTCCTCATTTTAAAGCTGATATGATCGCTCTAATACTTAGAATGCGCTTTTGCTACGTGGGACTGTGACCTGTGGAACTAGGTTTATTCTGCGGGGATGGATGACGAAGGAGGGGGGCCGTTAGGTTACTATGGCATTTCTCTTCACCAAGTCGCTTAGGCACCAGGTATTTTGCCAAGTATGCTGTTTCACTCCTTATAAAATCAATTTGGGTTATTGGAGGAGGGGGATTAGAGTCGGCTGGCACCTATAACGAGTGAGTGGGGATGGAGCACAAATACGGTAAAGTGGAGTACGCACATCGAATTTGGAGCATGCTGGAAATCGCAGCCTCTCTATTAAAATGAATGGTCCTCCAATAACTCGGACCACCATGCCCATACTCGGCGAACCGCGGCGAAGCTCGTCCTAATGATAAGCCCTCCTTGGCGCGTGGGGTCCCCGCATTCATCGGCGTCAGGGCATCCCGAGCTCTCCACGGGGGCACCATAGACAGGGGCTATTGAATTTCGGGGCGCTCCGAGGCCGAGCAAGCGCTTCTTCCTCTTCGCCAAGCCCAAATTTGATTTGCTCTTGCTTAATCGAAGAGGTCCAAAACCCGAAAATGGGTTTTTGGGACTTCTTATTCGCAACATCACTAGGCGCCGCTGTAATGTAGAAGATGTCGTGTTGCACGTATTCATCCCCATGACTGCCCTCCATTTAGACGCCAGTCTTGGCAATCTAAAGAAGTCTACATATCAAATTATAGCTGAGAACGTTGGACAGCGTTCATGATCTGTCTATTCGGAGGGTAGACGAGCCGGTAAGCGCCTGTGTCGCGCTCGAGGCCTATAAAGCCCCCCCGCGGTCCAGTAATGCTCGCCATCAAAGCAACAACACTCCTCTTGACAACATCATCAAGTCATGTCGAAACCCCAAGACGGCACCTACTACATCATCAATCGTGTCGAGTCCCCCATCGGTGAACGTCTCTGCCTCACGTTCACTGGAGAGAACCAGCGCCCCACAGTGACCGCTAAGTCTGACTCTGAAGCACAGAAGGCACGCGTCTCATCTCCTTACTGTTACTTGATCTCTTTCCGACTACTAACCTTACCTCCAGTGGCAAATTACGACGTTCAGCGACGGCAACACTCAGTCCATCGTCCCGGTCGCTAACAGCGGGCTGGAGTGCGCTTGGGGCCCTGGTGTCGTCGTTGTCAGTTCCGCTGGACTTCATGTCTGGGCTATCCGTTCGAGTGATAGTGGATATACGTAAGTCTCCCGTGACCCTGGGATTATTAACGATTGACACACACCCCGGTACGATTCAGAATCAAGGATGGTGGCGAGACTCAAGTCTGGGGTCTCAACCTCGCAAATGTCGGGTCAGAGGTAAGTCAAAATAATGACTCAGCATGAGCCAATGAGGATTCTCACTATAGTGCTGATGGCTTGGATAGATTGCTATTGGGAACGACGCGGAACTTGAACGTCAAAGGTGGACATTCCACGCGGCCTAAGTCATAGCTATCGCTCTTGTTACCGGGAATTTGAAATGAAATTAAGCAATGTGATAAACCGAGAAGTCGTTGGTGAAAGACCGTCGCGTGGATGTTGTCATCAGCTATTCATTCACCTTGCAGAACAAAACGATACACACCAAACCACGGCAACCCCTGATCTTCCACCCCAGGAGAGCCATAGACCCAATTCTGGAACATGCACATTCCGTAATCTTGCTCGCATACTTTATCTCGGGACTATATAAGTGTTTGGTTCCCTAAACGGCGATGCCAGCCTCGTGAGGGCGAGCTGACGAATCCGAGGATTCCTACCTCTCGTCAGAGTCTCCAAGGAATATGCTGACATCCGCGCACAAACCTAGCAATTAATGCCAAATCATCCTATGTTTTCACAATAAATTCATTCGATATTATTGAGCTGCGTCGGATTTAGCGATTCCACTGTATAAGCCTCCTGGATAACGCAAGCCGCTCTCATTCCGGAGGCCGACGGTCTAGAGCCCTAGATAGGCTGCAAATTTTGCTCGAAACCAGAATATTTGGGCTACAAAATGAAAGTCTGAGATTCAATCTCCCCAATATAAGTTTTATGATTGCGTGTTGAAACTAGGGATGGGGGATTAGAAGGACAACACTGCTTGCAGTTCGTTTATCAACAGTTTGCGCGTCAGCAGAGTTTGTTATTTTCAAGGGCCATCCCAAAATTGAAGATTGTGCTAGGCATTCTGTCTTTCGGCCTGCATATGCCGGCCAGACGGCTCCCCATGCCAGTTTCGAGGTCTTGGCGAAAGTCTCGACATCTTCCCCAAGGACTTTCAGAAGAGATTATATTGTTCTCAACGTATGATAAATGCACCTTAGCAACCGGCTAGTCGGTTATTGTTCGTCCCATTTGGCTTGGTGGGAGTTAGAGCTGGGAAACGGCGGCACTTTCAACCCGCAGCAGGACGCTTTAAGCACCTATGTGTAGCCCAAAGCCTTCGTGGCGCGCAATAACCCTGGTATTTGTCTCGTTTTCTCGGCGCATTGTCTCGGGTAGGGACTAGGAGTTGAGTGCAATTGGGTGTCGTTCCTCCGCTTTGCCAGAAACAAGGCCCACCACTCGGAGGGCACATCTCGATGGCCTTGAGGTTGCATCATCGGGAAGCCTACGCCGCCAACAACCCCAGTTCTGAACTAAATTCTTCGGCTGTGTAATTTCTGCGTTCTAGCGTGGCCTGTGCTGTTGGTTCCCACGTTCTCAGGTGCTCGGTTCAGCCGCTTGCGGACGCAACGAGTTCATAGCGATAAATAGAAATGTCTGAGGGAAGACGATTCGCTAGATACCTAATATATTACCAGTCACTCTGCCACTTCAGTCGCTTCGATGATGGTATTTGATGTTAGGAAACCTGATTTTGGGGTCTCGGGACTTTCCCGGCAGTGATGCTTCCAGAAGCGAGGAAAGAGCCGATTGCTCTGTGAGGTGTTCTCGTTGAATTGTGGTGTGAGAGAAACCAGCTTTACGGATCGGCTCGTCCACAGAGGCACAAGGAACACTACAACATCTTGGCATTTAGAGGGTTCGGGATATAAATACGCCCTCCACTCATCGGCGGAAAAGGCAGCAGAAATTTGGATCAAGTCTCACCAGGACTAGCCACAGCAAGCTCCCTCATACACGATGAAGCCTTCCTTCGCCACGCTCACTGCACTCCTCTCCGTCGCTGGCATCGTTAGTGCCGCTCCTGCACCTGTACCCACGACCGCAGATGTCTGCATTCAGGTCATTTCAACTGGCCCCCCAATCATTGTGCGTATTTTCCGCATTTTTCCGTGCCATAAATCCTTCAGAGGTCTGAGCTTTTGTATAGTCCCCGACCCTCGGCTTGCAGTTGACCGGGAGTGCTGGTAGGTCCATGAAATCGCTGCGTTATTCTGGACCAGTGGCTCAACTTGGACGCAAAATAGGTACACAAGCAACGCTTCAGAAGGCTGGTCTTACTCAAGGGTGGAACTTTAACAACGGGGGCCTTGGTTCTCCGAAGTACTGCACCAAGGCTTGGTTGAACATCCAACCTAGCGCTTATCCTTGGAAGAAGCTGTAGGTTCATCCTCGCGAAGGATTCTACCGCGTGCTGACATTTCTGTTCAAGGGTGTGGGGGGCTACCCAAACCACAACCACCTGGAAAACAGGTTATGATGTTGATCTCGCTGCAGGAGCGACCTCAACCTACAATGCTACATCGACTTTCCTCGCATGCTCACCCAACTACGAGACCTTTGCCCCAAAGATGTTCCTTTTCCTCCTCACAGATGAGAATGTTAAACTCCCAGTGATCAACGATGACACCTTAACAAATGTCAACGTCAAGACCTGCGTTAAAACCAAGCTGCATATCCCCCCTGATACCATCGCCACCATCGCGGCGTAGATGTAGCTACAGTGTATGGCTTCGATTACAGCGTATAAATGTACACGAGAACCTACGATATCCTACCTTTCCTCTGAGCCCAGGCAGCGATGTCTCAATGACACCACTCCAAACCCATCACTTTTTACACCAATCATTAACCTATCATCTCTTTCACACCCGTCCTGTGCCGAGGACATAGCCCATGCGGCGACGGACCTTTTAGGATCTCGTCCATCTCTCGCGGGAATGCGAACCCCACTAGGGGCAATGGCGTCACCAGCCATCTCTGTGCTAGCGTCAGGGAAGAGGGTTCCCCAACGTGAATATTTCCGCCGAAGGGATCATATGGTGGTGCGACGATTGCTTCATCATTCTCCCGAAGTGAGACGAAAAAAATCGTAAGGGCGAGCATTGCATATAGCAAAAGCAGGGCCAGCAAAGCCAGAATCGGTCCAACAGGGTATTTTCCTAGCATAGTTTGCACGAAATAGGACACGTCTGTTGCCGCTGCTGGCTCGAAGAATCCAGCAGCTGATCCTACTGCCAATCGGGCCAGTTGTTGGTTGAGGACTGCCATGACTTCTTCCTTTGGCCGTGTACGTGCGACGTTCATGAGATTGGATGCCAACTGTTCTGTTGCAAATTGCCAGACCACCGGGAGCCAAAGGGTTGCGGTAAGCTGCCGGGAGGCGAGGGTCGTATTGAGAAGTGACCAGCTCCCGTTCGAGCCGTCCCACCTGACGACAGCATCGAGGTATGAGACACTGCAACTGGCATATAGCGTGGGATGAGGGTAGGTATCGATCGCAAGTTACGTTGAGTTTATCGCTCCTGGTGAGTGGGTTTCCTTGTCCGGGCTCATTCCTTGCTGTGGAGGATCCCAACGGAGTTGAATGGCCATCGTGGTTGGATTGTTCGTCACAGCCGTAGTAACTTCGAAACTTCCGATTCTAGAAACAGGGAGAAAGCCCAATAAGTCGGGCGCTTGTAAGCAAAGCGAATGACAAACTCACTCCCGCCCCATCATCTTGCCATTAACGATTCCAAAAATACGGTTCTTGACTTGGCTCGTGTTCGTCACCTTGAAGCCGTCTTTCTGGGAGAACACATATGGTAGATCCGGGTAACCCGCCGCTGTGCAGTTCACTGTCATACCTTGCTGATCCCTATTGCACACGTTATTGATAGAATCGCAGCTTGCATGAACCGCAAACGTTGAGGTGGTGAAAGCGTAATTCCCCAAGTCAACAAGAGGTCCAGGAACAGCGACCAACATATTATCCTGCATCATAACAACATTGAACGCCGAGTTCGTTGAATTCGTCATAACCGCAAAGCCCAAGTCGTTCCCCCAGTCTTCAAGGGAAACGAGGTCCTCGTACGCGGTCAAGCACGGAAAACCTGGAGGATCGAACGCGGCGTCCTTCGGGTATTTAGCACTTAGATCAGCGCAGAGGGAGGTGTTGAAAGTCACGCCGAACATGTGTGTCCCGCCTGGTTGCAGTGTGGGCACGTACTCGAGAGAAGACGAGCTTGTGATGTGAAGCCAGAGGTCGACGAGTCCAACGAGCCGAGAGAGAATCCACACCAGGACCGCGAAGGCCAATGCTTCTCGGAACATTCGAGGAAGTCGGGATCATTTCTTTGAACGAGCGGTGTAGAAGCAGCTTTCAGCAACTGCGAGGACCGATGGTGAGCCCATAAGGCGAAGAAGTAGCCCATACCTACGGAAAGAGTGAGCTTAAACAATCTCACAAGATCTCAGGAAAACGTACTGGCGAGGCGTTGAATTCTGGAAGACATCCAATAAGTCTAGCGATTTCGAGTGTCGCAGCCAGCTTGCTTCAATCCTGTATGCCATGAGTGTCATGAGAACCGAGCTCGTATCCGATATAAGATGACTCTAAGAAGTACAGTCAGATCCGGTCGTAATTTCCAGTGAGTTCAAACTTACAGCCAACGCTGACAATGTCAGCATGCGGAGGTGACCTGACGGGTTTGTCCCGATTGATTGTTCCTCGCTCGTAATAAAATAACCGGCTCTGATTGCCGCCATGACTCCATGTCCTCCTTGAACTTGTGGGCACTGCCTGCCCAAGAGGACACCAAGGATCAGCCCTCCCGAGGGTCATCGCCAGGACGGCGAATGTGGGCAGGAACCCTAGAGCCCCGTGCTTTGCAGATTTTGACCCCCATTCTTTGGACGATGCAAAAGCCGGCTTCTCCTTGAAACCCTCGGAAATCGAGCCTTGACCATGTTGTTGGGCATCGAAGTCAACGGAGATCGGAATCTTCGAAAGGAGCGATATCGATGACTGTGATTCCATAGCTGTAGACGACGAGCAAGACAAACCTAGGGGACGTAGAATTTGGTACGGAAACCAGATTATATTTGACCTTGCAGTTGTCCAAGCACGGGTGAGGCCCACCAACGAGACTCGGTATGAGTTCCTATCTCGGGCGCTTACGGGCTCGGGCTTTGGAGGCCGTGCAGGGGCACTGGGAGGGTCCGGCGTCGGTAGGCCAAGCACACCTTACTAAATACCGCTATCAGGTCATTCCAAAAAGGATCAAGACGCAAACATTAGCCGCAGCCTTTCATTTAAGTGGGGAGTGATTCTAATCTCTTGGGTTGTTCGTGAATCGATACGCCAAGAAATAACAAGCCTTGAGATAGACAGAGGTGAGAACAAACCCTGGTGTCTTGTCATGAGATTTCAAGGACATCAAAAAGTCATCCATATACATACCGTTACATGAGTGGGCTAGAATGGTTATTTTGTGTTGGTTTACTGTCATCCGGAGAGCATGATTTTTTGTTGCACATGTCACAGGGCCAGGACTCAACGTTTGCCTGGCACTGAATGAGAAATGGCATTAGACCTATAATCACTTATCACGAACCACCTTTGAAAAAATAGCCTTCTCGTGTTTTATCCCACAGATACTAATACCCAACGTGTGAGAGAAGGTAGACGGTGCAATCTTCAGACCTTTGCAATCGACGTGGGAACCCTCGCGAAATCTGTACCCCTAACCTATTCCACCTGCTTGCCTACCTTCCTCATCAAACATCTCGATTATCACTCTTGACCATTATTGGGTCCATCGCGTCTTACCTGCTGAGTTTCTTTAAGCAAAAGCCTGCGCCATAGAGTGGACCCTCGACCCGTTAGCATTTTGTGATAGTGTCATCGGCTGCGATCGTGAGTGTTGCCTTTCCGTTTTAGTACTTATACTGAATATTTCACATTTTACAAAAGAAGCTACCCCTATCGGATTCCGGCCAGAATCCAAGTGCTGGGAGGACGAATCGAACGATCTGCGGTTCGGCAATCAGCCTCCTTCAGCCTCCACCGTAGACTCGCCGCAACACAACAAAGCCATGGATAACACCAAAACACTCTCCACTCATAGCGTTGCGGAAGCGATACCATACATCTGCCAACTACCCACCGAACTACTTCAACTTCTGCTCAATCTTAGCGTTGCCGAGAGCCGCCAGGGGTTCGAACCATGGCGTGTCTACAGTCGCATTGCCGAACTTAGGCTTGTCTGCACTCGTTGGATGGCTGCCATCGACTCTTACCCATCATTTTGGACCCTTCTCACCAACCGCCTCAGCCCTTTACTCGTTTCGATTGTGCTCCAGAAGAGCGGTACACTTCCACTTGACATCGATCTTAACTGCATGGCATACGCGGGCGCCACCCCACCTTTCGATTACATAAACTTGGTGATCAGGTTGGCCGGAAGATGGCGGTCTTTGAACATCCGATGGTTTCCAGAGGATGAAGAAGACGAGGCTTTGCGTAATGTCCTATTAACCCCTGCTCCTCAACTCAAGGAGCTGGTATTCGATGGCTTCAGTGGCCTGCCGAGTAGAGTCAGCCTATTCGACAACGTGGCCCCCAACTTGGACTCCATTATTACTCGACGTGCCCTGCCAAACTTGTCGTCGTTCGTCATGAGAGGCCTGAGGAAGCTGGTAGTGCTCACAGTCGTGCCAAGAGCGGGTGACTTCGAGAACCTCGTCCAGGCTCTTGCCGCATCGCCGAATATGGAAGAGCTTAGAGTTCGTGAATGGATACCAACGGGCGGGTCTCTTCCAGAGAACCTCCCCGCCAAGCCCAAACCTATCGTCTTGGACTTCCTACACTCGCTCACGCTGCATGTGTTCCCCCCACCTTGGGCGAATGCGCTGTTGGAAGCCATCCAACTTCCTCGGCATTGCTCCGTGGACATCGTCTTGGAGGTTCTTACGGCCCAAGCAGCCCTGTCTGAGCCTCTAAAGCACCTCAGGACGCGTTTAGCCAGATCCCCGCTTATGAATGTGCGTTTGGATGTCCGCGAACGATTGGTTACCGTTGGCCTGAGGTGCGAGGGTACCGATGAAGTGGGCGAAGTTTCAGTTATACTTCGATATCCTACCAGGCCGGCTGTTCACCCTTCCGACGCTTTACAGCTCTGGCAGAGATCGCTGGCTGAAATCACTGAAGCCGTTCAAGTCTCGGGTATACCCGTTCACATTACGATGTCTGTCTATTTCTTTCCAGATACCTACGCCTTTGAACACCCCATGACCGCCGCCTTGGAACTGGTCGACAAACTTCTACCCTCTGTGTACAAGGTTACCATCGCCGGAACACACATTCAGCAATTTCTCGAGTATATCACGTTTCCGACGTTCCTAAACCTTTCCGATTTGGAGGTACTGGAGGCTCAGACGACCCTATGGGAGATGGTGCTGGAATGTGTCTCTGCTCGCTCAGAGTTGTCGGCCGTCACTGGTTCGAAATTAAAGGCATTGCGGTCGATATGGCTTCCCCGGGGCTTCCTCCATGACGAAGGTTTTGAAAAGCTTTCAAGGGTCGTCAAAAATATCTACACGAACTAAACTTGTCATGTATTAGATAGATTCATAACAGACATCGGCACTTGTCTTGATAGGTCGAGGGTTCAGTGTCAACCCAAGATTCCGCGGCTTCGGAGTGCTGCCCCAACGGGTCCTTTGCGTCCCGGGACAATTTCATCACGATTCTTTCACATACTCTGGTTGGGCTCTGAGTTTTGGAACAAGAGTGGGTTGTTGCGCTGCAGCCACCGTCGTTACTCGAGTAGTTAAAACACCGTGTATATTTTTTAAACTACCACACATGTTCAAAGGTGCAAGGAGACAAAGAACAAATTAAGAACCAATGTAATAATGATCAAGCCCCGCACTATCGAAAAAATTCCGGGGCCCAAAAGTGAAATTAACCACCCACGTTAGTAATCCTCCTTCCTCCCCTCCTTTTAATCATCTCCATCATTGGTCATTCCGATGATTGCCTCATGGTCGTGTTCCGTGAGATTGAATGGCTGGTCCGGTACGTTGTTGAAAACGCCCGTCCCTACAAAGTCGGTCCAAGCGGCGGCGTTGCCCGCGTCAAACCCCCCAACGGCAACTCCATTCGCGGACTCTGCACTTGTTGAGAAGCCTTGAAGGAAGTCAAAGCCTCCGAACGGCAAGTTGGTCGAGCTGAAGTCAAAAGTCGGAACAGCGGCCGATGACGGCGGCGGTGAGAGATCGCCTATCGCACCACCTTTGCCAGAGAAGCGATGGGACGCGATGGGGGATTGTGGCTGAGAAAGAGACATCAACGAGGGTGGTACATTGGCAAAAATGTCATTGTTGAATTGTGTCATATTGGCGAAGGAGTCGACAGTGGGGGACGGAAGCCAGTCGTGTGGCATTCCAGCCGAATTGCCGAATACCGAGGGCGTTCCCTGGTTGTAGGTGCTTACGGGCGACGATTCCGCGAGTTTCATCAAAGACTGTGGACTCTGCTGGGACAACGCGTAACTGTTCAAGGACCGCCCTGACCGGTTGGACGGGGACTGAGGCTCGTGAGGATCTGAAAGAACTCCCATCATTCAGCCAGAAATCGACTAATATGGGATGAAGGAGACCTCACCGTGTACTAAGTAATCCATGTCCATCTCTCCGACACTCGCATTCGCCGATTCATTTGTACTCGGCGGTGAAGGACTATCCGACTGTCTCCTTGGTTTGCTCTTGCTCCTGGGGTTCCCTTTAATCTTCCTAGGCTGCTTCTCATCTGGACCCGCTTCGGGTTCCTCTGGAGGAGCCTTCACAGGTTG
>KN823120.1:16554-53169 GCA_000827465.1 Tulasnella calospora MUT 4182
ACTCTCCTACGCGTCAAGGAGACGAGGTTTGCGGCTCCTTTATCCCCTGACGGAGGCTTGTCCTCGTCGCGCCGCTGCTTCTTTGCTGGCGCTTGGGACGACGCCGATGCCATTCCCGTGGGGACGTTCATGTTCAGTAGTTGAAGACCGTGGTATTACACTTATCAGCTAGAGGCTGTGGAGGGTCGCCTGAAGGACGATGACTTTGAGGTGGGCGTCGTTAAAGGTCGTAAAAAATCAAGCAGAGAGAACACTGAGATGCACGTGGAGCACGATGTCTGGGTATCTGTGTTGGTGGTGAATAAGGTATGCGGGATGTGGGAGAGCGGGTGGTGGATCGTCAGTCCTAAGCGAAATCCCAGGTCAGGGGCTTTTTCCCTCTCCCTCTGCGCCGCTTGATCGGGCGTCACCTCAGTCCCGGGCGCTCAACGTTCTCACTAACTCCTTCTAGTGTTCTTTTTCGTTCAAGTCTCCCCAACGCCTTTAGCTTTTGCAGAGAAAAATCCAATAAACCTCTTGACCGTCGTCCTAGGCTTCACTGGCACCCATTGTCATTTCTTGCGTCTTTTTTGCACGCACGCTACTCGACAGCCATGGCGTTGGGGATGCGCATGGTGGTTCGCCTCATGAGAGCTTACATACGTGCACCGTTCTCCCGGGTCGTTCGTAAACCCTCTCGTCAACTTCTTTTTTTCCACCTATATGTGTCAGAGATCTCCCAAAGGCAAACTCGTCCATGCGTCGCTCTCCGTCATCGTTGCTGTAAGTTTTCCCCACCTTCGTCCACATCGTCTTTTGCAGAGCCTTTGGCACCATCGACTGAAACCTTTGTGCCAGATCAGGGCACGCACAGCGCGGACATGAAGGGCTGGTGACATGAAAGCGTGACCTTGCCGCCGCCTCACGTGCAGTTCGTCCTGACATCAAACCCGGTCGTCAGGTGAGCGGGTGAGCACCAAGGGGTCGGCGAGCAACATCGTATTTTTGACCTCATGCCGCCCCAAAGGCCTTCTCGATTGTCTGGGGAACGTTTCCGGTCGGCGCTTGGACACCAGGTGATATGTCGTCTGGGCTGGCTAGACTCTTGACGGTGTCGGCGCCCGAGGGTATAAGTGACGTCGTGCCCTTCCAGAAGACCAATGTGCTCCCGGGGTGTTCACCTCTGGCGTGCCTAATCCTCCTCCGAAGGGGCAGTCAACGCTAGAATCAACCTTGGAAGGCGCGGTGTCCACCGTTGTGCTGGGACAATCCAACGGAGTTCCGCGCGGAAGTGACCATCACCGAATACTTTTCCAAAGGTCAGGCCACTATCTACAGATCATGTTTAATATCCACTGCACCGGACACTTCGCAGAGTCATAGAATATTCGATGTCGTGTCACAGCAGAATCGCCCCCTGACGTATTCAATTCGCAGGATTCGCCCCTAACTCTCCTCGCAGCGGAGGGTGCGCCAGCCTCAAAAGGCTGCACAGGAGAAGGCTTCAGTTGTACGTTACATTAATTTTCTTCATTTTCAATTGGATTTAGCTTTTGATTATAAAGTTCTGACCCAGAACATTCGGCGGTGATCGAGAATGGAACGATCGTCGGACCCCAATCGAAATGATTGCTCATCCATCATCTCAGGAATTGTTTTCATATAACTCTGCCACGATACATAGTTACTTAACGAGTAGTGGTGTCCGTTGCAGGCTGAATATGCAACTTGGTCTTGACGCAGCTCGCCACATTGACCTCGCCAAGGGTGTCGTCTGTAACCGTAGGCAATGCGACGCTAGCGTCTGTCAGGAGAAAAACGTACATCTCCGGCGCGAAAGTCTCGTGATTCGGCGGGCAGGCCAAAAACGTCGACGTTTCGTTGTAGCTGGCCGTTTTCTTTGCTGTGAGGTCAAGATTGTACCCAGCCTTCCAGGTGGTAGTTTGTTGAGTGCTTCCCCAGACCCTATGCAACAGCAAATTAAGCATTAGCTTTACCTGAGACTTTGCCTAACGTGATAGCAGAAACTGACAATTTCTTCCATGGCTTCGTGCCGTCCACAATGTTCAGCCATTCACCGGTACAATATTTGGGTGAACCCAGTCCCCCACTGCTCCAGTTCCAGCCCTTTTGAAGTCCGCTTATGGTCAGCGTGGCCTGTGAACCTGTATACTAAACACATTAAAATCCCGCCATTTCAATCCAAGTTGTGGAAACACGCTGTGCGTACCTAGGGCCCCTGAGAGTTGAAGGTTAGATGCACTCGGTGCCTATTAAAATCGAACATATTAGTAGATATTAAGTATTTCTGTAGCATGAAAGAACGCACAACGATGGGGGGGCCCTCTTGGACAATCGTCACGCATGCGTTAGCCGTGCCGACAATGGCCGAGGCGAGAAAGAGGATAGCAGACGTTGCTTTCATAAGAATTGTTTTGCAAGGTTTGAGGAAGTCGAGGTATAGGTGGGAAATAATTGTTTAGAGCCTCGTGAACAGCTCGCGAGGGAGAGCGTATTTATAGCGCGCCAAGACGAGATGCCCTGAAGGCGGGTTCTCAACCCCAGACCAGCCAGACGGTCGGTTTAGGTACACGGTCGAAGCTGCATGAATTGGTGGCTTGTCACTCCCTGGGACACTGACGGATAAATCGAACGTAGCAAGGCTCAAAGTCTGGTGTGGTAGACAAGCTTGACACGTTCCCCGCTCTGTCAGCATACCAGTCGGACTTCCGAGAAAGGCAGAGAGAATATATAGAATACCACGGTCTGGTCAAGCCGGCGCCTCGAGAAATGCGTTGGGAAGCTTTGAACCCGAGGAAGAGGAAGCTCCGGAAATTTAGAGCGTCGAAGTTGAATTATCGGTAGCTATGGAACGAAGAACGGCGCAGGGCAGATTCCACTTCCATTCACAAGGAAAACACGAAGCATGCTCTATGAACACTTCTTCGCATTGGCTTTAAGATAGCAACAGGGACTTAGATGTTGAGCTCAAATGCACTGCCATCGGCGGTCCACTTGCGTCGTGCCTTCACCGAATCGTTTCCCAGGAGTAGCCCCTTTGGTGCCACGGAGTCGTGATAAGTAATAAGCCATCGTGTCAAATAGTATCAACCAAATGGCCTGACTTAAAAAAAGAGGACGATGGCAGTCGACGTGTTCACCAATATCCTTCTGCTTCGAAAATCGATGGTCTCAGTGCTCGATTGAAGGTCTTGTCCCTCCAGCAACCACAATGCTAAAGGTGCGAGAGACATCCGCTCGAGACGTTGGAAAGTCAATTTACGGATGAGATTTTCCAGATTGCAGCTAGCCCCAATATCACTTTCCTAGCTTAAGACTAAAGTTGTTTAAGCTGGCTAGGACGTCGCCGCTGACGTAGCCGGATACCCGCGGTTTGGGTTTGTCAGCTCTTTTTCTATTGTTCGAAATTCGTAAACCAACCACTCAAGAAAACAAGCGCCCCCTACTTGACCGTCACAAGAGCTGTTCTGTAGCAATGAGTGATCCTAAGAACGATGTTGAGGATTTGGATGCTGTATGAATCCTTCTCTTTGGGTTAAGCTGTCGTGATTCGGGGCTGACACTTTGACCATTCGCCAGGAAATCCGAGGAATGCGAGCACGAGTAGCTGTACGCCCCCGATTTCTTAACGATCACCTGAAATATTGCAGCCTGAGTCTAACCGTCTGCTGGACTTGCAACTTAGGAACTGGAGGAAGAAGCCGACAAAAAAGCGGAAGCAGCGGCAATGCAAGCTTTGTTGAACGGCGAAGCCGAGACGCCATTCACCGCCGGAGAAGTAGCCAAGGGTGAAAATGGAGCGTCAGATGCTGCGGAAGGCGGGACCACTGAAGTAGAGGTGGAGGACGAGGACCCCACTTTGGTTGACGGGCGAAGTGTATACGTTGGCAATGTAAGCGATGTCTCGCTTCTGTGCAACGCATCGGTTATTGATGGAGGCTGGGAACCAATACGAAATTGTTTCATTCCATAGGTTGACTATGGCGCAACACCTGAAGAGCTTCAGCAGCATTTCCTCAGCTGTGGGAGCATCAACCGCATCACCATCGTTTGCGACAAATTCACGGGCAATCCAAAAGGCTACGCCTACGTGGAGTTCTCGGACCCAGCTTTCGTGGATACGGCAGTGGCCTTGAACGACAGTTTGTTCAGAGGACGATTGATTAAGGTGAGTACACCGGCACGGGTCGAGATCGATTGTCAACTTAACGCGATTGACATCCTCCCATAGGTCGTTGCAAAGCGTACCAATATACCTGGATTCAACCAAAGAGGACGGGGAAGGGGCCGAGGAGGTTACCGAGGCGGCTTCAGAGGCGGGGCGCCACAATATAATCCGTATTCTCGACCACGCGGACGGTATGTCGTTTTCTCGTCTTATCTTTTCACACCTGGTCGTGACCTTGTCTCGGTTTGTTTTCCTAGTGGTCGTGGCCGTGGCCGAGGCTTCTAAATTCATCCTGCACGTAAAAATCTTTGCAACTTCGCGAGCTTCTTACCTGCTCGCCTGCAAACCTTCCAACGTATTTACCCCAACAAAAGTGCTCCAATAATGATTTTCTTAAGTTATAATATGGTTTTGTCGATTGTGCTGTGTCTTTCCCAGTTGGCTGGTTTATTCAAAGAAAAACAAAATTCCGGGTGTTGTGTACTGCAGAGCGTGCTCTTGGTGGCGTCTTCCCTGATTCGTCCCTGCAATCGGATTCGTCAGGTTCCCTGGCTTCTGCGTTCAGCTCTTACTAACACATCCTCCTGCCCCAAGTGGTTCATCCACGTCCTCCACTGGGATGAACTGCTAGGTCTAGCAGAACTTCACTCACTAGACACGAGGAAAACAGGTTCGTCTTTCGCCACTACGAGGAAGGAGAGATTGCGGAGATGGCTCACTAAAACCTGGGCCTTGACCAGTCAGAGACGGAACTTTTGTGAGACGAGCAAAACAACGACTTCAATCTTCAGCGCAAAACGTCAGGACTCGACGATGACAAGTCTGAACCCAGCTTCTCAGCCATTCTTCCCTCGGACCGATAGTTCACCGGGGCTTGGGCCAGGCGACTCGAGCACCTTCGGTCTCGCTGGCTCGGATCAGGATTTCCACACGTCGCCATTGGACACACCAACAGAAAGTGCCCTAAGCCGTGCTGGTATTGTCGGTGGGAGCCGAACTCCCGTTGGTGGCAATGCAATGGGGGGTTCGGGGGCAATTGAGGGCCGCAATGGGTCGTTACGTATCCAAGGAGAGCACGAACGCGTCGCTTCATCCATATCAAGTTATCAGTCGGCTCGGTCATCTCCCAGTCCTTCAAGCTTCACCAACGGCCTCAGCCTAACCAAGGCGAACGAAGCCTTGGACGCTTCTACCGGAGGAGTCGGCCATTCTCAATATTCCATGCAACCCCTGACCACCCACTCGCCGCCAGACAGCCTAGGGTCCCCTTCTACATCTGCATCGCGAGATGTCGATGACTCTGGCCATCCAGGCAGCACGATTCCTGTAACGACTCATTCCCTGACCGGAGAAGGACACCAACTAGACGACAATGATGGGCACCACCCCCTTTCGCGTTCGGGATTTTCCGATCGATCAGGATCGTCCTACCCTGCCATCGAATCTTTCCTTCGGCGAGAGCGGGGAGGAATGACGGGCAACCCATCATCCCTTGGCAGCTCTGGAGCAGGCGACGTCGTATCGTCATCCCCCAGCAGTGGGTCAGTCGATACTGGCGGCGGGCCGAACCGCGGCTTCGGCGCACCCCCATTCAAATGGGACGATCTGCCTAATACAATGCCACCTGGGACGTCCCCTTCTGGCCAAGGAGCCCACTTTTCTAGCGGATTGTCAAACCAAGTGGCCAACAGCACATTTGCTCGCCCTTCGTCCAGCCGATCAAGCACGTACGGTCCCATTGGAAAGCCATTCACCCAAGCCAACGATCTGGTGTTGCCGACGCCCTCACATCAGATCCTTAACTCACAACTCCAATCCTCGTTGGGCCCTATCGCCAGGTCAATGTCGCTCTCGCTCCCTGTGAACAACGCCGGTCCTCAACCTCCCAACCTTCCCGCCCGAAAGGCCTCCTTCGCTGCGTTCGAACAGAATTATCCGCCTCAGTCCAGAAGCCCCCTTCCGAGTAGTTTCCTTAACTATACCATTGGAGGTGGCACCAACTCCCACCAGCAGGCGATGAGCGCCAACGTCACTCCAACGTCTGCCGCGTTTGGTCCTAATCAGCTCGCAGCACTTGGCCCGACCTCGGTATACCCTGGACCCTCGACTGAAAATATGAGCTCCAGTCCATCCTCAGTTCGCTCTGGCGGCGACCCTTTGCAAGGAAGTTTTGACGGCCAAGCCAAGGCATCTCCCTTCATCAATGATCTCTTGGACCGCTTGATACGGTGCGAATACTCGAACAGCAACATCCAGCGTGAAATCACGGAAATGAGCAGGAAGATGAATATTCTTTTGGAACATGTAATCAACAATGCTGCCCATAGCAATGGCAACGCTGATACCGGCCGCGATACCCATGGCACATCCCCCTTGGCCGGCAACAGTATTACACCAACAGCAGGGACACCAGGAATTGGAAATGGCCCATTAGGAAATATTTACTCCTTCCCCAACGCCTCGTCAACTTCGTCCCTTGTCCTCAAATCTCCCACGCCAAACAGCGTTCGCGAGCGGGAAAGGGATGATGAGATACGCCAGCTCAACCAGCGGATCACGACCCTTACCTCATCCGTAACCCAACTCTTGCAGGCCCAAACTCAGTCTCAAATCCATGCTATGAATGCTGGTCTTGGAGGCTCGCCGGCGACCCATGGCTCTGGTTACCCCGGTTCCTCTACATCAGGACCAAATGGCCTTGGGGGAATGGGCGTGCCCCCGCATCTTTCGGGAACCCCAGACCTGCCTCAAAACCCAATGACCGGCTTAGCAGCGGCAAGGGAGATGGGTATGGGGAACCGAGCTAGCCCCCGTGCGCCCATCCCGGTGCGGACATGGTCCTCTAGCAGTATAGAGATGGGCCTTAACATGGCGAACACGCCACAGGCAGGCGGGGTTGGAGGAATGAGGGTGGACACCTCAGCAGGTTCGTCTATGCTGAGGGATAAACGCAGATCTTCAGTCATGACCATTGGTAGGAGGGACTCAGCAGGGGTGGGTTTTGTGGCTCGGAGAAGGGAAATTTTCGCTGATCTTTCTCATCCTCGTCTAGACTGCAATTGATGGAGGGGACTGGGGCAACAACCCACGAGATGGTTCGGGTCCAGTCATCTCGAAATGGGAACAGTTGTCCCTCAGCCCAGAATTGTTGCGATCTATCGCGAAATACGGGTGAGACCTGCTTATTGACAGTCCCTGGTTGCCATTGCTGACAACCGGGCTCTTGTAGCGTTGGCCCTCCTAACAAGATCCAACAACGTGCGTTGCCTTTCCTCCTTCGGGGAGCAGACATCATCGCCCAAGCGCCCCCCACCCAAGAACGTATCGCGGCCTACGTGATTCCCGCGATCCATGTTGCTCTAACGATCTGCGTCGGAAAGGCGATTGCCAATCGGGGCCCCGTGGTCGTCATCATATCTACCACAGTGGATCAAGCTACACAAGCCCAGCGGATGATACGCGACTTGGGAGGCCCCATCGGAGTTCGTTCCGCTCTTGGGGTAGGTACAGGAGGCGATGTTCCCCAGGAACTGCGAATGCTCCAGCAGAACATGCCACACATCTTGTGCGGGACACCGCAGAAGCTCCATGCACTGTTTACAGCGTCAAATGGCCTCCCTGGTAGTGATGTCCGCCTGTTGGTGCTGGACGAAGTCGATCAGCTCATAGCCCGAAACTTGCACGAGTTTGTGTTCAACATCGTTAAGCTACTGCCCCCTCCGAGAAGTCGGCCACTCTCCCAAACGTTACCTAGCGTCGGTGGACCGCTGACTCCGGTTGGCAGCCCTGCCGTAGCGAATCCAACGTCGTTTAGCCCATTTGATACGAACGGTGGGGGAAACACGGGACCTTTCACGGGACCGGTCCGACGTTCTTCGACTGCCTATGCTGCAGGGTCTGCAATGGACAATGCGTCACACCCAATCGAACGACAGACAGCGTTATTCTCAAACACCGTCCCACAAGACGTACTCAACTTAGCTAACACAATTCAACTCCGCGAACCAGTCCGCGTCCTAGTTCGTCGAGACGGCAACGTCAATACCACAGAATCAACTCAAACCGGATCTCGCGGCCTACGACAATTCTACCTCTATCTCGCTTTCACAGGCGGTGGGGGCTCTCGAGGAGATCCCGCTTCTGCAGCTCCGGGTGCTGGACTCGGCATCATCGGCTCGGGACGAGGCAATGCAATGACAGCCGCCGAAACTGCTCAAGCTAGGGAGTGGAAGTTGGATGCTCTGGCTGACTTGTTCGACGATGTGGATGTTGGTCAAGCCATAGTTCATGTGGGCGGCATGGCTGCCCTAGATGCTGTGGTTTACAAACTGGCAAGTAGAGGTCTTGACGCAATTCCACTGGTATGTAGCTCGATTTGCTCCCACTCCGCACAACCCTGATGAATATGCTATGAACAGCACGGCGACATGGCGACGGGAAATAGAATGGCGGCGTTAAACAAGTTCCGGGGTGCGAGCTCGGCCATCCGTGGTGGGGCTACCCGAGTGCTCGTCGTCTACGACGTCCAGGTCAAAGCGCCTGATGTCTTCCAGATTCCCCTTGTGATTAATTATGGTAGGCTTTCTCTAACTTTGAACTCACGATTTTAGACTAAGATGAACATTTTGCAGATTTGCCCAAGGCCGTTGAGGAGTACGCACATCGGTACGAGTAACGTTCCTCCGTCTACGCGAAGCCTATCTAACTGCCCTCGATGACAGCGTTGCCCCTGCCATCTCAAACAACTACTCTCGCTCTGGGATTGTCATTAACTTTGTCACTGCAACCGGGGGAGATGTAGAGATGCTTCGCTCGATTGAATGTTTTTACAAGTGAGTGATCGATCCCAGTGTTTAACACTGTTCTAACGCACATGTGTTTGGACGTATTACTTAGGATTAAATGCGTAAGTCATGCTCAACGAGTTTAGTCCCTGTATTTGACTGACGATGCTCCCTTTAGCCTGAGGTTCCAATCAGTCTCCGGGAACTGTTCTGAACGCCATGTATCGTTACGAAAGCTGTCGATCTCGCGCATCCGTGCTCTCTGACTTTTAACGGGCTCCCACTTCACGACTGTGCTATACAATGTTCTGCTTACTGATACCTTTCCAGCTCACCACCTTCATAAAACTGTGTCCTTACCCCGCCTTCCGAGGCACCTCCCCAATGTACCTTTAAACACCTTGTGTCACATATATTCCGTTTGGCTTACGTAGTGGCTGATACGAGCGTGATGATGCGGACTGATCCCTCCTCGCTCGCGACAGCAAGCTCGCTCGATTCCGCAGGTGCATTTGGTTTTGTTCTCCAGGCAAGCCGATGGATTTGTTCGACTGGCAAAAGGCTAAGAGAGTGCGTCAGAACCAAAGAACACCGCAAATAATCAGAAGCCTCTACCTGGGATCGACTACGAGTTCAAGAGACCAGGATCCCGGTTCACCAAATGGGGCGGAATATATGGCCACGTTACCATTTTCCAAGCCGATAGCAAGACGATGCCTGCGCATATTTACTCGTCAGCAAGGAATTGCGGGTAATATGGACCTTGACTGCCTCTACCTGCTTTCCCCGACCAACGCGAAATCAACCGCAGTAGCCGCTTCTTCTAATTTGATGGTGGCGATTGCCTTCCACTTGGCGCACGTACCGTCAGTTGGTTGCCAGACTTTTACCTGGATAAGGCTCAGATCGATACCGGGTGTCTCGATGGATGGAATGAGGCCTTACGAGTTTGTCCCGTCCAGCAGTCGCGAACAGACCGCCAACCTTGGACCATGCGCAGTCCCAAATGATACGAGCATGCCCCTTCTCCGATGCGATGGGTCGATAGCCGCCTATATCGAGCATGTGAGCGATTCGAGCCCATGGCAGTCCCAGAACCCACGAACCTTCAGCCTGGCGCTCGAAGAGTCTCCAAGTCCGGTCTCTTGAGGTACTGAGGATAAATCTGTCATCGGGACTAAAAGCGATACGAGTGACAGTCAAGGTATGGCCAGGCAATGGCTCTCCTAGTGGTCTCCAGGTTCCGGAGTCATACAAGCGGATCAC
Source organism: Tulasnella calospora MUT 4182 (assembly GCA_000827465.1). Lineage (NCBI taxonomy): Eukaryota > Fungi > Basidiomycota > Agaricomycetes > Cantharellales > Tulasnellaceae > Tulasnella > Tulasnella calospora. The sequence goes on from KN823120.1 coordinate 26,773, forward strand.
AGCGTGTTCGGGAGTTGTCGATTTGCAGGCTGTGGCGACGACAGAACCGGAATGAGATACTCCGAGCGCATAGAGCTACAGGAAGGCATCAGTTGCTCGTGTTTTACTTAGGGTTTGACACCAGCCCCACCTCGTAGCCATGTCCGAAAAGCTTCTCGACCTCCGGCCATAGAGTGGTGCTGGCAAGCTCGCCTTCGCATGGAGGGACTGTAACGGGCTGAGCATCACGTTCACGGAATGTCTCGTCATCTACCAAATCAAAGGATGAGACTGGATGTCTATGGTGAAGAGATAGGGACAGACCATCTACGGCGGCTTTGTTAGAGAGGCCAAGAGGAGGGACGCTCGCCCCAATTGGGCGTTCACTCTGCCCCACATATGACTGTAAGTACCACTCCGGACTCGGGCACCCCATCGACTGATACTCACTTCACTTTCATTGTGTATCGTTGTCACCCCGAGCCCTTTTAGGGTACGGACAAACCCCCTTGGAGCGTCAAACACGCGAGCTACTTTCTCGTCTCCAGTGGTCACGAATCGAAGGGAATTGATGAAATCTGGAGCAATCAAATCGTAACCATGGATCTGGGGGCGAGCGAGTTCATGCCAGGTCTCAATGGTGCTGTTATCAGCTGGGCGGCGCCAAGGACCAAAGATCCTGGTTGTCTGATCAAGACTGAGGACAAACCCATGGGTCAGTCGCGATTTGAGATCCTAAAATCTAAGACACACCTGGAAGTAATGATATAGTCCCCATTTGGATCCCAGGCTAGCCCTTTCACTGGTTCGTGGTGGCCTGTAATGGCAGGCACTTCGGTCCAGGTTTCTTTGCCCGCTTCGTCCTTCGCACATCGCCATCGTCTCCAGCACCCGTTCCACCCCCAGCCCATGACTTCGTCGCCATTTAAGCTCCATAAAGCGCCAACAAACCCTCCAGCTTTCGCACCGATTACGTCTCCGAACCTTTGTCTGTTCACCCAGATGGATGTTGGGGAATCTGTAGGCGACCAAAGGATCAAAGAAGCATCTGTTGAGGAAGACAGGAGCGTTGGAGGGGAGGTAGATTCTGATCCGGACTTTGGGACCTGCTGCCATGATACAGTAGTGACGTGATTTTCGTGCCCGACAAGAAGCGCGTCAAAAGTGATCGTAAACTGTTTCATACTGAAGCCAGCCCCCATCGGAATCGTTGAATGAGCTTTACCAGCAGAAGAAATAGCTTCGAAGATGAACATACCTCCCATCGTTGGAACGGACAGAGAGGACATGAGACCTATTCGATATCCTCTTTCCCCCTTCTTCGCCTTCCGCAAAATCTCCTAGAGAGGCCTCGAAGGCAGCCAGAACATCATCAAGTCCTGCCTGCTTGCTTATCGTTTCAGCCTTAGGTTTGAAAACCCAAAGGCGGATATACCCATCTTGGGAGCCAGAGGCGAGGGTAAGGGCGTCGTGTCCATTCGACGACACGTCCGCGGAGTCGAATGCTAGGCAGCGGATCCAGTCTTCATGGCCCTCAAGGTTTACCGCAGGAGTAAACTACTACCAATTTAGGTTCAGATCAGTGAGGGAGGCCCTCCTCACAGAATGGACTCACGCCGTCTTTCGTGTGGACAAAGATCCGGATAACGCGATCCGTCGCGGCAACTGCCATGACCATTGCTGTGCAAGAGGATCGATCAGTGCACAGATGCGCATTAAACCAGAGGGACCTCACCTGATGACTGAGGCAGACATGCCAATTTGATGTCCAATGGGAACCGGCCCTTCGTGTCAAGCGTCTGGACAAGCTCAAGTTTATCTTGGGAACGAGTAAAGTTCACTTTAATTGATGCACCATACTTCTGTAATCAGATGTGACGAGCTCACCTTCTTGGAGGTCCCAGACTTTGACTTTTGCATCGGAACCTCCGGAGACAATGAAGTTCCCAAAGGCGCATAGCGCCGTAACTCCGCTCTTATCGTGGGCCTGCTTTTCAGCAAAGATTTTCCACTAGAAGAATAGTAATTAGCGCCGTTTCTGTGAGCTTGCCGCCAGGAAATTTGTTGAGACGACGCGGAAGAACACGAGAAGCCCGCGCAAGGGTCGGAGGGCCTGGCAGCAAGCACAGAAGAACACGCACATTCGAAGTTCCGTCCGCGCCTTTGACTTCTCTTCGTACAATTATTGATCCCTTGTTGTCTGCACTGACGATGGTATCTCGTCGCAGGAAGCGCACACAAGTCACTTCGCTGCTGTGCCCTGGAATGGTGGCCGAAATCCCTGCAAAATCGGACCGCTGTCCCCAATAATGACATTGGGTCACCCTGTTGCCTCAAATTTCACTTGGACATGCTTTTTCACTGCTTACACTAGCATCCCATAATCCTACTAGACGGCGGGTGCCAAACGCGACATGGCCAGTCTCCGCCGAGCAGTCGGCAGCGCTGCCATACCGGTTCGTAGAAGCGGAGATAAAGACAGTCCTCGTATTAAGTCCACCCTGCTGTGAGAGGTTCGCCATTAACGACACTGGGCAAAAGGAAGAGAGGTGGTTGCTGTGAGTCGAGTCGACAAAGCTTCGGGTCACGTGCTACCCCACTTCCCAGCAAGATGGTATGCGGCACCAGGGCGGGAGAAGCCCCCTCGAAGAAGCTACCCTCTGATCGTTGTTCATGGAAGGCTCACACTTTGGGCCATGGAGGCACCCATGGAATGAGCGACTTTGGTGCGTAAAGCCCTATCGAGCTTGCGAAAGGAAGAAATCCCTCGTTACTGAGATACTACATATGATCTCATATGCGCAGCCGGCCTCGGCAAGGAGCGTAGGCGGTGCCCATTAGAAAATCAATCTATCAGATACAGTAGCCGCGAGGCCAGACCTGGGCCAGGGCATGGGTATCACTCCGCAACCAGAAAAGTTTACTTGATGAACTTGGCCATAAATTTCCTATAGAAGCGAAGCAGAAGCGGGCGTCAGATTTCGTAGCGCAGATGCGAGGCCGAGCAAAGGGGGATGGAGCTCCGCAGAAGCTGGTCGGAAGAACAAGGTCCCTCGGACCCGAAAAGAAGCTGCATAGATAGCGACACCGAGCGAAAACGTACTTGTGAAATTCTGTTCGCAAAAGATCGTTGACAAATTGGCCTGAAGACCTGTCGTTTGAGCCCATGGCTTGATTCTTGAAGATAACGTCTGCCGTGGAAAGGTGATATAGACGTAAAACTCTCAACCCAACATCCTCAAGCATTCGGCCTGGCAAAGGAACGTACCATCGTCCCAGCGTTTCTTCACAGTAAATCCGCCTGTGGTCGATGCGACAGAAGCACCTCCTGGAGTTGATTGGCCGAGAGCAGCGGCGAGATTGAGAAGTGGATTGCCTAGGGCGATTTCTTCTTCACGGTCACGCTGCGATTTGGCATTTTGCTCTTGCTCCTAGATTTCACAAGAGATTCATTTAAATGACAGCTCACGCTGGTGAGCAGGGCAAACTAGGTCGTACCTGCCTGGCCTTTTCTTCGGCTCTTTCTCTCTTGATCTTTTCCAGCTCACGTAAGAGCTCAGCGGTATCATCTTCCTCGTCATCTTCGTCGCTGTGAGGAAGCAGTCTATCATCACCTAAAGAACACGTGGCGGGCCAGCATGATCGTACCTGTCATCTTCATCGTCGTCTTTATCCTCTTCACTGTCGTCGTCGTCCTTGTCCAATGCAATAGCCTCCTGCAAGAGCTTCCTCCTCTTGTTGGTTTCCTCATCCGACCCTTCATTGTCTACCTCTTTCCCCTTTCCCTTCGACGAGCCTTCAATAGCTTTCGACGAAGGGGCGTCTAATGGTCGACCCTCAGCTTTCCGTTTCTTCTCCCTTGCCTCCGCTTCCGCCACCAGCAGCTCTGCCCTCAAGTCCCTTCGTGAGACCTCGGACGAGGAAGATTGTCCAGATTGCCTGCATAGGCCGCGAGCGTGTCAGCTTAAGGTTAGGTTTGCCCTAAATGTAAGCTCCAAGCGGACCTGAATTTGAGCTTTGTGTGTGAAGCAATATCTCGGGCGGAGAATTGTCTTGAGCCAGACTTGACTTCCTTAGCTTGAGCGGGGTCCCATGTGGGTCTGTGAGCTGTCGACATACTATCCTGTTAAGCGAGTTTGAGGAGTCGAAAGCTGGGCGTGGTGGCAGCAGGCGGTTGGAAACAGAATCGAACGAGATATTCGTAATCGAGCCGTGAGATCGCCCTGGGGTATCTTTCATCACAACACAACCTTCTAGATCCGGTATTGTCTGTATTTTAACATGGCAAAAGTAAGACATATTAGTTCTTGCAGCTTCTAGTGGGCAACAATAACACTTGTATCAGGATGAACCTCCGTGCCAGGCAGAAGGTTGTTTATCTACTCCGAAAGTTCCACTCTTCACTTACAATCCATTCTATCGACTAGCTTGCTCATTACAGGGATGTCTCAACCGCAACACCTACACTCCGGATAAATGTGAAGCACATGTGATCGCACTTTTCAAATGCTGCCAAACCATGTACGAGACTGCTTCAGGGGACGGGAAAGCACCAGGATCCAGCACAGCATGTCCAAAACCCAGCGTCGTGGAGCGACGGTTAAAGCGGAAGGGTAGCAACAGTTCCCGGAAATAGTTAATATGTGGTATTATTCCTTGATGAACCTCGACGGTTTCGCGCTACCGGATTTTGTCACCACAGAAATGTCGCCCCCTTCCCAGGCTGCATGACCATCCCATACATTATATTAACGATTCTAGTAACATCCGAACTCGGATGCGGATCAAACCAACAAAGCCCCTGCAACAAATGCCAATACCATGCCAACGATCCCCTTGAGACTGGGTGCGCTGATAGCCAGGTCTCCAGCATTACCCGCCGGGGAGGCTGAAGTCGCGGCAGGCCTGGTAGAGGCAGCGGAGGGACTGGCGCGAGAGCTAGCGCTAGTCGTTGCGACGACTGCAGAAGATGCAGCTGACGTTGTAGCTGCGGGTGTCTCCGTCGCTCCCGACAAAGTGTCGGTTTGGATCGTTAAGGGCTGGCTCGATGCGCTCTCTGAGCTAGACGAAAAAGGACCTGGCAAAGACATCAACAATTTACATCCCCTTAGTGAGAATGGAATCCGTCCAACAGGGTAAAGTCGGGTGCCTTACCGGTACCGCACGTCTCCCCTAAGGCGTCAACAAAGCTGGGTGGGCAGCTGGACTGAACGCAGGACGTGAGAGCATCGCTAGAGATGGCAGTAACGGTTAGTTGTGGCTGCGCTTTGGTTTTGTCACATTTGTAAGATTTGTGCTTACTTGCTGCAGAGGCATTCAATGTCCGAAGCGCTTTGCAAGGAAGGGACCGGATGTTATTCCTAGCTGAATACGGTTTTTGACTGCGCGATAGAGGCTTACTCGGTGCATGCGCCCGTTCCTACAACTTGGTTGATGCAGGTTGTGATGCAAGCGGGAACAGGGACCCCAGATGCCTGAGGGCTTGGACGCGCGAACGCCGCCCCGGCCAGCGAGACAAGCACGACCGCGGTCAACGAGCTAGCTTTCATGATGGTGTATTGTAACTATTATTGACGGTCGTGAGCTGGTTGTGGTGAAAAGGGGGACGTCGAGCAGAGGCGAGCGCTGTTGAAAGGCTATTGGTCAAGGTTCGCGCGGTTCCAACACATGATATATCAGGTTGGTCCTATTTATACCCCAACCTGCACACCGCCTTCCGGTGGCTTACCCACCCTTGAAAAGGTGCCAAGCTCATCAGGAGGATGCCCCTTGCTCTAAATATATAAATAGTACCTTGTGACTGCCAAGCTGACGCATATGGCTAGGAAGCGAGAGAACGCTCTCCGAAGGTCGGTAAACGCATGTCGCTCGCTTCGATTTGAAGGCATTGGCCATAAGATAAAAGAATAAGAGTGGTGTACATGCGAGCAGTTTGGAAGAGAGTCGGAGGTAAACGCCGTGGTGGCACGTTGAAACATGAGAAGCTGCAGGTGCCACGCATGAAGCTGGCGGGCTTCGGTACCGAGGAGAGCTTCCAGCGTTGCAGCCTAAAACGCTTTTTCCTTTATGAAAATATACGTGCAGTTTAGGCAAGAAGAAGTTCTAAACATCCAGGTGTAAAGTGCCAGCGATCCAGAACATCCATAACCGAAGCCAGTGGTAGTCAACTCGCACCGCACTGTATGAGCGAAAATCGATACCTAGGCACAGAATCGTTACCTTCCTCACGCCAGACCAATATGAGCACCCCATCCCGGCTTCAGACTACGGAATGGGGTATAGCTGCGTCTGGTCTGGACGTTGACGAGCAAACCCGCTCTTCTCGTGGCCGAGGTCCGCTATCGATAGTGCTTTTCGACGGCGCTATCATTCCCCGTTGAGTGCACCAGGGATTGATATGCCACATCTGAGCCCGATGTAAGCTTGGTATATAAGGCGCTACGTTGGCCGAACATCCTTGATGTGGTTCAGCTCTGAGATATATCCTGGAAGGCTGGCTCAGAGGTTTCGGTACCGGTCCATAAAAAGCTGCGGAAACACATAAACTAGCGGACCCTTAGAAGCTGCTAATATGTAAGCTCTAGCAGAGCAGATGTTCTTGCTCATGGTTAGAGCTCACACAGGAGCGGTGGAAACCCGAGGGGGGATGGCGTATGCGGGCCACAAGAACGAATAGGAGCAGCTCATTGAGGAGTATAGAGTCTCGGCAAAGAAGAATAAGACCGTTGCACGGAACGCTAGGATCAAGCATAGAGGGCAGAAAGCGCACAAGGAGCACCGTGTCTGCCGAGAAGCGGGCTGCTTCGTATATGTTTCCAGGGGCCACCGCGAGGAGCTCAGCGTACGACGTTACGTCCGAGTTGACATAAGAGAGACTTCAGCAGACAGCCAGGCCAGAAAGTGGGGGGTGAAGACGCGACTGAGCCTTCTCGACGCTCTCATGATCCCGGCACCGGCGTAGGCAATCAGATCTAGTAGCCCCTGGCCGTCTCACCTTCCTGAGAAACGTCCTCGACTATCATCCTCCGGTACTATCCGGTTCTAGAGGACCAAAAGCCGTTACTACAATAACCGATGGTGAGGGGAATCGCCGAGACCATAGTCACCATAGCGAGAGTAGCGGTGATAACCCCATTCTTTCGTGAATTGAGGAATCACGCAAGGAGCGGGGCCAAACGGTGGGCCAACGTCGTACAATTAACGGAAGGAGAACACAATATGTAGTGAGCACGAAACCTCGGCGACGGAAGCGCCCATCGGCGAGAAGTTGGGGGGGAGAGGTTGGTTACCAGAGTGGGTGTGAGGAAAGTCCGAACAGGGCAACTAACGACGGTACGAGCTCGAGGGTCCCCCTTCCACGCTAGAATGCTTGTTCGTTTGTCAGCAGTTTTGAAAACGACGGCTCTTGGACTGTCCTATGTCCAGGGACTCGTGAACACGACTCCAAGTTTGGCGTTATTCAAGAGATGGTCCCCTTCGTAACGTTCATTTCGATTAGCACTCGTGGTATCTCTCTGAACGCCGACATGCACGACAAGATGCTTTGCTGAGGTGTGTGGCCGTTCCGCCATGAGATTTACGCAGGATATGTCGGCCTTTGCCGGGTCGCTGCTCAAGCCTCAAGCTGGACTGGTTAGGAGACTCGCTGCCTTGGGAGGCCATCCTCAAACCTTTCCAGAAGGTTACACCATGTTATAATATTTCTACATATTTCTTATATCCTCCTTTAACGCGTAGACCGCGTCCGTGTTTACTCAACTCCTCCAGTCCTCTAGATTCACTCCAAGGAGCAAAACACGCCCCTTCATCCAACACGCTAGTTGCGCTGACCTATGAATCTCCTATGACATGCAAGTCTCCATAAAGGCAGCTGTAATGAATGGCGAAAGGCTGGGAGTGTTTATTACAACGATCCCGTCAAGGATCTCCCGACTCGGCAAGGGAGCGACAAGTCGAGACACGGGAGGTTTAGTTCTGAACTGCCCGACTAGATCATTGCTTAGGGCGGTGTGCTCCCCGCTATTGATGGGGGTGAGAGCGATCAGCTGTGCTCAGCAGCTAGGGTTGGCGTGCGGGCCGTCGGGCAAGCATTGTGATCGACCGCCCGCGCCGAACACTGGTCAACACACCGCTACCGTCGAGAATACCTATTAGAGCCCTCTGAGACAGGGAGGTTCATAGGTAGGGTGGATCGACAGCGCACTGGCTTTATCTATTGGTATGGGCAATAGGGATCGACAGCAACGGAGGGACAGGGTTTGACCTCGGGTGAGTCGCAACGACTGCCGTATCGCTTGCAATGCATATATTTCGACTCCGTGACCGTTGCCGAAGCACTTGACTGCTCGTCACATAGGCAATGCATGGGTTAGAACGTCCAGAGGCCGATACTCGCAAGCAGAGTGGCGCCGTCGGCCCGCCAAAAAGGGACAACACCCGAAAGTTGCGTTGCTTGTTGATACGCGCCCGCGGAAAAGGTAAGAGCCTCTAAGCTTGACAGTTTGCCTCCGTGGGCGGGCTGGGACGTTATTATGAATCCATGCATTCATTCAGGGTAGTCAACAAATCAACCTCCGTCGGCGAGGGGGCGGGGCCGATCGAGGCAAGCCAAACAAACAAAGTAAGCCATATATATAGATTAGGTTTGTAATGGCGTCTATCCGGCTGCATTTGAATGACAAACTGTTTGCTCGTTCGGGATGGGGGCGGCATACATTTTGTCTGTTGAGGATGCACTGGACGCGGCGAGGCTATCCAGAGACTCGGAATTCTCGGAGACAGTTACATAGGGTCAACGCGGCGCAGCGGTCGTCCGCATATATCGTCATCGCAGCTTGACACCAAAAGACATGGCAAGCCACCCAACGCATATAACAACCGCTGCTTGTGTCTTCTTCTCGAGGGGGGTGGTTATCAGACAAAAGGGCGAGTCAGCGCGGGAACCCGTTGATGGTTGTTGCCGGATGATGTAAAAGAAAGGCGCTTTTTGACAGCTCCAAGGGATAATCTTCGGAGAACGACCGGGGAAGGACGCGGAGGTTTCCGCGTTAGGAAAGTTTTGGGAGGAGATTCTCGCTCGCTTGCTTCTCACTGGCTCTTGATTGACGACGATCACCGCCCAATGCATTGCATGGACTGCCCTGGGCAACGACCACAGCGACGACAAGGTTAAAAGGGCAATTCGACGATCAGATGGTTCTCAGCTCGAGGGTCGAAGTCGTGCGGTCGTTACTTACGGGCGATCATGGCCGTTCTCATGCGCCCAACGAATGGCTGAGGTACTGGCGAAGGGGAAGTCGGAGGAGGACGGGGGGAACAGCATTGCTGGACGGCCCCAAGAAAGCGAAGATTCTGAGCAAAATTTCCGGGATGTTAAAATGTACCCCTGAAGTTGGAATAAACGTGTGGTAATCGTAATTGCGTGATGGGGGGATTCCCTTATATGGTGTTATTAAGAGAAGCACACATTTACTTTTTTCACAAGGGACCACTCTCTCGCTTGCGCTCTCCACACCACACAGCACGTGCATCTCAATTATTGGCTGCCCATTAGTAGGACTGTCAACTAATCTATTGGGCTGTTGTTGTTGTTGTTGCCAATTATAAATGCAAGGTTAAGCGCTAAAGTGAGAGGAGTTGGATCGAGATCCGGGATTTCCGATTTGGGAGGGTGACCCCAAAAAGGGACGCAGTGGAAGCAGACCCAAACTACAAGCCACAGCTCAGGGTCCCACATTACTTATCCACACACACCTCTTCTCCCTCTCCTCTCCCTCAAAACCCCTCGCTCTCTTGCGTTGCATCATCTCCCTCTCCTCAAGCCCCTCAACCACCCGCACGATCCCAACGACGCTAAAATCCCCGATCGCTTCACGAGAATCCCAACATCCTCTCTCTCTACCTTGGGTCGCCAACGCATCAAACCCAACTCTTTACTGCTGCACCTGGATGATGGGCATATGCGGCAGCAAGACAGAAGAAGAAAAGATATCACACCAAATCGACGTGACGCTCGCTGAAGATGCCAAGAAGAGCGCAAAGGACTGCAAGATCCTCCTCCTCGGTACGCGGTTCAGTCTACAACGCAATTGCGCATCGTCATCGCTGACACCCACCCCCCTCCCCTCCCTACGCGGTCTCCTTGTCGCGCTTTTTTGTTTGCAGGTGCGGGCGAGAGCGGCAAGAGCACAGTCGTCAAGCAGATGAAGATCATCCATTTGAACGGCTTCACGCCTCAAGCGCTGCTCTTCTTCCGTCCCGTGATATACCGCAACCTCGTCGAGTCCGCCCAGGACATCATCCTCGCTATGAAGAAGCTCGGCATCGACTTTGTGGAGCCCGCCAACAGGGTAAGTCGTCATTCCCGTCCCCCACACACTGCTCTCGCGGGTCGGCCAGTTCGGAGAGGGGCTATACCGTCCTTTTTCGTCCTCGCGCGCGTTGCACTCCTCGGAAGGAAGGGATGGGTCTGTGCACATCCTTCTCGTTGTGCATTCCACCCAAACCCATTCCGTTTGACGCGCGCGCGCACGACGCATCTGCGTCGGCGGTCCGCCCCTCCGCGGGTCCGAGAAGCCTCCACGAACGGGCCATTCACCCATCCAGGTCGCTAAAAAAAAATCCACTGTACCTGACTGCTAACCTTTTTCCTCTTCCCTTCACTGCGCACACACGCTCCCGGCCACGCTGCATCTCCAACTCGACGACTTGCTTCGATTTCCGGCACAGGCAAACGCCGAAAGGGTGTTCTCGTACATCGTCGACTCGGATCCGTCGTTCGTCATCGACTCGCCGATAGTCAGCGCCATCGAAGCGCTCATCAACGACTCAGCGATGCCAGCGTTAATGGAGGAGTCTCACAAATTCTATTTGATGGATAACGCGGACTAGTGCGTGTTTCTCTTCTCTCTCCTGGTCGAGCGCGTGTGGTCGTCTTGCTAACTTCAGGGGCTCTCGGTCGATTCCTTGTTTCAGCTTCTTCCAGCAAATCAAACGCATCGGTGCACCAGACTACATCCCCAACGAAACCGACGTCTTGCGCGCTCGAGCCAAGACGACGGGAATAACTGAAACCAAATTCAACTTGGGACCCATGTCCATTCAGTGCGTGTCGTCTCTTCTTCTCTCCCCCCTGGTGCCAAGCCCTTCCTCGGAGTGTCACTAACTCCATCGGTGCCAAACCCTTGGTCTTCCTTCCTTCCTGCAGGATGTTCGACGTTGGCGGCCAAAGATCGGAACGTAAAAAGTGGATCCACTGCTTCGAAAACGTGACCAGCATCATCTTTTGCGTCGCCATCTCCGAGTACGATCAGGTCCTCTTGGAAGAAGCCTCCCAAAACCGGATGGACGAGAGCTTGATCCTGTTCGAAAGCGTGGTCAACTCGAGGTGGTTCCAGAGGACGTCGATCATCCTGTTTTTGAACAAGGTGCGGAACAATTCCACTACCTTTTCGGGCTCTACAAAGTCTGACCGGTTGGGGCATGCGCGTAGGTGGACGTGTTCAAAAAGAAGATCAAGCAAAGTCCGTTGGAGAGACACTTTCCCGAATACACCGGCGGACCGGACATCAACAAAGCGGCCAAGTACCTGTTGTGGAGGTTCCAGCAAGTGAACCGAAAGCAGCTGATGATCTATCCTCAGTGCGTATCAACGTTCTCTTTTGAAGCATGAACTAACTTTGAAGGGGGTTTACGCAGTTTGACTCAAGCGACGGATACGACCAACATTCGATTGGTGTTTGCGGCTGTCAAGGAGACGCTGTTGCAGAATGCGTTGAGGGAGTCTGGGATCCTATAACCGCGGCAAGGATGGGAGGGGACAGCCTGGGCGTTTTCGACACACCCTTGTCGTTTCGCTCGGTCGACGCATCCCTCCTTCCTCCTCTGGCTCACCCACTCAGCCTCCAGCATCAAGGCGCGTCTCCCCGAAGACTTGAAGACATGAACAAGAAATATATGACCCCCCTGGGAGCGCGCCGCGTCAACTTCGCCCAAGCGCTGTCTCGCCCCCATTACCAAACCAACCGCTACTATAATCCTACTACAAGTCTTGGAAATCTCTGGCCCTCCTCTTTTTTGGATTCGCTGCATCTTTCGGCTTGGTTAACCTTATTCAGCACTTGCTCGCTCTCGGTGTCCCCGCGCTATCGTATCTATCCGCCCTCGACTCGCTACCCACTCGCCCTACCCCCAACTTGCTCCTCTTCTGTGAGCTGTACTTGTGTTTCGTGGGTACCATTTTTCTCCTTCTCTGTCCCCTCAACTGACGATGGTTACGATGTCATTTCACAGCCTTGGCTTTTCTCGCGTTTCCGGCCTACATCAACCCGCACACGACCTGTTAACGACCGCTTTTCTACTGGCTTTTCTTTCTTTCGTTCGATCAAGCACAATTCAGCCCACTTGTATCATTTCTCAATCCTTCATTTATCGCAAGTCCTCTCGCTCTCTCCTTCATTGCTCTCTTCCTACAATACTCCTGTCCTTGATCCTCCTACCTTAACCTATTTTCTCAGTACTTTGGGCTTTCCCTTCGACCTCTCGTTTTTCTTTATTTTGCATTGCATGGCTCTCGTCTACTTCATGCTCTCTCGCTCTCTGTCTCTCTCGCTATCTCTTCACTCCCCACTCGGTCCTTCCCTTCTCTTGGATACATGCGCCGCGCTTCTAGGTTCTGGAACCCTTTTGCACTTGGCCCCCTTTTTCCCCCTCAATCACTCCCCTACATTCTTGATCTCAAAACGCAAAAAAATGACCAAAAACATATAGAAACATTTTTCTCCGTTCCTTGGACATGTGTGTGTGTATCCTGCGTGTACATAATACGGGCTGGGCCATCGCCATTCGGATTGATCCAGCCAGTTTATTGGAATGGGCGGTACTTTCGCCCAAGGTATTTCTCCGCTGTGCTTACCCGCTATACTAAAACGGACGTTATTGCTTTGCCTCTCCCTCCTATTCCGGTATTGCACAGCGAAACCCACGCATTTCTGCGGTGTAAGGTTTGCCGCCCGGGCAGCATGGTCAGCGTAGCCTTTATAATCAGTATTCATTGCCGCTGTTGGGCGGTGACATGTGGGGATGGCCGGGCAACTGGGTTTTCGAGGGTGAAAATTCGCGAGGCGAGTGTTCGGCAAGCCACAGGCAATCCAAATGCAAGCCTCATAATTCATCGCCATGCATGCAGGCACAGGTAATGGCCTTTGCCCTCGGCCCTTGGGGTCCTTTGCACTTTGTTCCTGGGGCCTCGAGGTGCACCTTGGCCCCGCTCTAGGTGTGTCGCCGTCGCTGTGATGACTGTATGTGACTCTCGTAATGGGAGGCGTCTGTCGGTGGGCAAAACGGTCTATCTATCAAGCAACAAGCCTCTAATTGAGCGTGGTTTTCTTTTTATGTTATATTAGATGGGTTTATGGAAATGAGCTAAGGGAGTAGTCATGCTCGGCGTGGTCCCGGGGTCACACCGATCGAGACACTCTTTTTTCTTTTGTATGAGAGGCTTTCTATTCGTCGGCCATGCGGTGCTTGCTCGGAGCTTGATACAGAAGGAGGTCGGTAGAGTTGTGTGAGGTCCCCCCTTTTTTTCGTTTGTGACGTCAGAGGGAGTCTGTTGGCTAGGCACAGGCTGAAAATCTCCGAGCAAGGCCAGGGCTCGTACGCCGAAGCGACACGAGTCCGACACCAGCCAAGCACGGAAAGCAATCTATTCACGGGCGCGGAATTCAGGACGAAAAAAAGGGAAGCTCCAAGTACATCCTCGGTTCGAACGGCTAGGCACGAATTTGGGTCCATTTCTGGTTCTCGGATCGGACGGACCGTATGTACGCCCTTTTTGTCCACGAACAAACGGAGAATTTCTTCAAGGGTGGTTATTTCTGTCCTCGGTAAGGGAGCGACACATGATGAGTCGGCATATCCAGGTGCGTGTCCATGTCTGTCGCCCTCTTATTCTAAGCCGACTTTGGATGGCTGAAGCACTCACACGGCCGAACTACGTAATTATGGGTTAGTCTCAGACTTAAAGGGATTTGCACCCCTGGAGAATGACGATCATCGAGGGCGCCAGGTACGCCCTAAATGAGTGAAGGACGCGCCCTGTCGAAACTACGGCGGGCATCCAAGTCCATACCGCCAGGGATGAGCTTAAATCTTGATACCCAGCTCATTTGCGCTGCGGAGAGGACAGCTGGCCGAACAGAAGCCAATTCGCCTTGCCATTCAGACTGTGCGTCAGCAACAGATAAACCAATGCAATATATGGGCCCCTAGCTACGCATACCCACCACTCTCGGTTTCCTTCGTGTCGCTCTAGAGCACACACCACACACAGTCTTCAATTACAGACGTCTGGGAAAGACAGAGAGGGTTACTAAGAGTTTCGGGCCAAATCCGTGGACCTGTGATGATACAGGCGTCAAACGAGGCATCCATGGCAAACTTGTTGTCACCGGCAAGCCGCAGTCCGCTTTACGGCCATCTCACTCACTTGGAAGGCTTAGGGAAGGATTAAAGGGATAGTAACGCCCACCACAAATGCACTATCAGAAGGTGAAGGCCGTCGTTCGCTCCCGTAGAAATTAATGAGGATAGCCTCTCAACGAAAGCCACTTGGTGTAGCCAACGTTTGTGATGAACAGAAGTTGATATCGAGCTCAGTCACTAGCCTGCGGGCGTGCTGAAGTCGTTTCATAGCGCCGGGAATCTGGGACCGTGAGCTACCTGGTCCCATCCGCGACCGCCAGCGTTGCTCTCTTGGTTCAAACAGCAACCTTTTGACCCGCTCATGGCTCAAGTGCATGTGTCGGAGCGTTCCGAGAGCTTTAATGCATGCACTGCAGAGAGCTAGTATCTCAAATGTCATTTTACGGCGCTGGGAATCCGAGACCGTGAGCTAAGCTGGTCCCATCCGCGACCACCACCATTGCTCGCTTGGTTCAAACAGCAGCCTTTTGACCCACTCACACATCAAGTGTACGTGTCGGAGCAGACCAAGAACTTGCACTTGTTCAAATGCCTACACTCCAGAGAGCAAGTATCTCAAACGTCGACACCCTAAGGAAGGGATTGAGATTCCGAGCGGACAGAACACATCCTGGATACAGCTGAAAAGGAAATTATAACTAGGATGCTCAAGGCTTGCTTGAGGCATGATATGGGCGCATCATGTCTTTGCGGTTGAGTACTTCGATCTCGGAGACTGCTTGGCCGCTTCCCAAATAGGGGGTAGGTGTGCGAACACGCCCGGCGCAGACGCCAAGAAACCACGAGTTGCTCTGCCCTTTGTTCGGGTGCCTACGGCCCTCCGCTTGGATCCTGCCACCACCACTGCCCTCTTCACGCACGTCTTAGGAGCAAGCAGCTTTGACAAGTCCAACCTCATAGCGGAAACGAAGGAAAGTCTTTCAAGCATGAAGGTTCAACTGCACATTGCCGGCGTGGTCGCCGTCGTTACGTTTCTCTGTGGAGCCTCTCAAGCCCTCCCCCCGTCGCGACACGCTCGTCAAGATACGCTTTCCCCTTGCGTCCAGCAATGCGTCACTTCTATAATCGAATCTGGAGCTTGTGATGACAGGTTCGTCGGGGCGGTTTTCCGCCAAAATGGCTTTTTGGTCCCGATATCGCTGACCGGGGGCTTTTTCATTATTACTTTTAATCGCTTCCAATGTTCATTCGCTCAGTCCCAACCTGACCCAATGCATCTGCCAGGTCCCGACGTTGCAGTCCTGCGTTCAATCCAGCTGTCCACCTAGTTTCGTCGACCCCACCACCGAATACTGCGGCCTAGGTGCGCAGCTTCATTTTTGCTGAAACACGACCATTGTTTTATCCAAGACTGAACTTTCTGTTTACCTTCCTCCATAGATCCCTCTGGTTCAGCTTCCAGTTCTCAACTGTTCACGATCCAAACCGACACTGAAGCTTACTTGACCAAATCCCTGACCGCTACGGCTTCGACCAGGCGCACTGCGTCAGCACGAACCACAGGGACGTTCAACCCGAGCAGCGCAGTTAGCCCTCGCATTAGCCCAACGATCACTGTAACGCCCGCAGCCACCTCGGCGGCCACCACGAGCGCTGCACCAGTTTCGAGTCCTGCAAGTTCCGGAAACGCTGCGGCCCCTAAAGCAGATCTACCATGTCCTTGGAAGGGCTTGTTGGTGGCGGGGCTCGGAATGATTATGGCTGTAGCTGTAGCATGAAGGGAGATATTGGATGTGCCACCCCTGAGGTAACGAACGATACGGACTAATGCAGGACAATGCTCTTATGTAATGGCGACAAGATACGGAGTGGTATATCAGATATAAGAGTACAACAGATCTAGATAGCGATATCCGAAAGTTCAGAGACGATAATAAGTCAGAACGCACCCGAGGCACTTGAATAGACAGCACAGAAGAGTGACCATGTGGCATATTACGTCGCCTGGGCCTCCTGTTCGATGAACTGGGTCGCCTCGTCTCGAGTAATACTTGCTATCGAGCTGACTTTCTGGTTGTTGAAAAGCACACCATAGAATTTGTCGGCTCGTTGGAGCATTTCAGGTCGGAAAGTAGTGGTGATGAACTGAGCCGATGACGACAGCTCATGGATCATCGCTGCAGCAAAGAGGTCAGTACAACTCTGAACTTTCCTATGGAGAGACAACGTACATGCAACCGCCGTTCGATACTACATTCAAGTAAGTAGACCAGTTAGATCCCAATTGCAGGGGATAACATCGAATGTTCACGCACCTGAGCATCGAGATTGGCATCGATCTCATCGAAGAGGTAGAATGGTGCGGGGTCGCATTTTTGAATAGCGAATACTATAGCGACCGGTCGACGTAAGCGAACCTCCGCCGTTACGGGGCTGCTTCACTCACCAGTGGCGAGGGCTACGAGCGATTTTTGACCTCCAGACAACTGTTGTATCCTAAGGCCTTCATCCACTTTCGAGTTGAAAGACACCTTTTGAACCAGCTCTTAGTAACACCTCAAGTCTTTGCGTCTTTCACGAACATACCTTGATAGAGACACCAGTATAGTTGTCAATCGAGCTTCGTCGGCGTTGGGCATCTTCGTCATCCTCATCTTCGTCGTCGCCGTTCTGAAGATCCTCCTTCAGACGCCAGAATCGAACTATCAGTTCCACCCAAGGGATACGAGATGACTTCCAACGTACCACATCAACTCGCTTGACCATAACCAATCTTCCACGACCGGCCGGAACTAGTTTCTCAAACACCTCTTCAAAGTTCTTGCTGACTTGCTTAAACGTCCTCTCGATAGCCTCATCCTTCCGCTGGTCAAGGACTTCAACCAGCTCGGTGATGCTTTCCTCACTCTTGTCTAGATCTTCCTGGCGTTTGAGTAATTGGTCCCGTTGCTTTGTGAAGTTGGAGTACTGTTCGAACGCTTTCTTATTGACATGGGCAAACTTTTTGAGGGCTTCGTTCACAGTATGAAGCTTTTTAACAAGCTGTTAGAACAGGGGCGTCAGCTTTGCCACTTTGGTTCTCTGAGAGCTCTGATAACACCAACTCTATCCGGCTTTACACCGGTGTACTTCTCAAATGCCTCTTCCGGTAGTACACCAAGGTCTCGAATGTTTTTGCTGGCTTCGTCTTTCTTACCCAACAGCATTTGTCGCTTCGTCAAGTAACGATCAGCATTCTTTTGCTGACGGGCGATGCCTCGGCTATCCTCAGCCTGTTGGGCTTGGACCTTTTCGAGCTGGTCCCTGGCTTTACGAAGGGCCGATTCCTGCTTCTCGGTCTCGCTTTCGGTGTCTAGGCGAATATTTAGAGCTCGCTAAGCATATAAAATCTAAGCGGTCGTTTGCGGGGGGAACGTACTTTCAAGCTGAGCTTCCAGGGCAGCAATAGAATCGTTCAGGGAAGCCAATTCCCTCTTGCGGCTCGCCAAATCGTCCGAACCCTCGGCTTCATCTGAGCCAGTAGCTTCTCCAAGGGATTCGATCTTGCCGCGCAACTCCTCCCTGCGACGACGCAAACTCTCGTTGAGTTCGATATCAAGGTTCGATTTCCGGCTCGCGAGCTATATGCAACCAATGAGAGTAGGCCTGGCAGAGGCAAAATGAAACGAACCTCGTTCCTTCTCCGCGACAATTCCAGCAAAGTTTTCTTGCGATTCTCTACCTCTTTGCCGAGTTCCTCCATCTCATCGATCTCTGCATCCGACAATGTTTTGACCATCGGGCTAGCTAATTCCTGCTTCAAGCTCGCCTTCTTAGCAGCATATGCGCTGATATCGGCCTCCAAGTCCGCGACATCATTTTCCAACTTCTCGATGCGCTCCGCCAATTGCTCCCTTTCGCGATGAATGAAAGTCGCTTCGTTGGCCAAAGGGTCACGGCTACTCTGAGCTTGAGTCCGCTTCGCGTTCAAAACTTGAAGTTCTCCCACAAGTCTGGTGATCTTCTGGTCTATGGTGAGGATGGTTGTCTTGACCTCCCGTAAGTTCCGGGTCTCTTCCTCATGCTTCGCGCTCCAGCTCCGGACGTTCTTGATAATCTCGAGGCGACTCTTCGTCGAATGGTAGCCACCAGTAAGCGCACCCTTTCGGTCAACCTTGTCGCCGAGCACGGTGATCGTGTTTAGGTTATGGCTTCGCACATAGGCAGCCGCAACGGTAAGGTCTTCGCAAAGGCAGGTCTTGCCAAACACTTGTTGGAACGCTTTGTCCAGCTTGGGGTCATACTGGATCTTCTGGATTAGGGGGATAGCGTCTCCAGCTTCAGGGAACACAGCCGGTTTCGGGTGGATGCGGTTGAGCGGAATGAAAGTTAGTCGCCCTGTCTTTTCGCGGTTCATGGCATTGACGATCTGGGTCGCTGTGGCATCCGTGTCGACGACTACATGGAAAAGACTGTTCCCGGCTGTCACCTCCACAGCGGTGTTGTACTTGCGATCGGGGATCTCGAAAAGCTTGTACAATGGGCCATAGACTTTTTCTTGCAGGCCAAGCCGGTCCACAATGTTGTCCAGAGCGCGAAGGCCACTGCCGGTATCCTAGAGGCAGATATTAGTGGGGTTTAAGCACACTATGAAAGGTCCTTCCGACCTTGTCCATTACTCCTGAGAGGGCGCGCTCGGCGGTTCGCAGCTCCTCTCTAGAGTGCGCAACGGCACTTTCCAGCTTTGCATCTTCTCTCCAAAGCTCCCTGTGAGCCCGAGCTAAGGATCAATCAGACTGAATGAGACTCGTGATCATCGCCACTCACTTGCGTTGCTCAGTTAGCTTCGAATGCTCCTCCTTGGTTTGTGCTGCTTGTTCACCCATCTGGCGCAGTCTCTCCCGACGGTCCTCGAGACTCCGGCCGACTTCCTCTGCCTTTTGATCAATCTCTTCCAATCGGCGCTGGGCACTTCCTAGCTCTGCACGCGCATCATCAAGAGTCTGTTGCTGTGTGCGTTCGTAGGAATCTATGCTGTTGATTTCGCTCTTGAGGTACTTGTCCCGGTCGGCCTTGGTTTTGTACAACGTAACGCGACCTTGTTTTGCTGAAAGGGCCCCGAGACGAGCTTGAGCTTCGTCTAGTCTGAGGAAGAAAACAAACTCAAGATGAGAAAGCTTGAATGGTAGAGTGGAGACCGAGTTTATACCTTCGCTTCTCTTCTTTCTCCTCACGCGCTTTATCTTGGTAGTCCGGGAGTACCTCCATGAGCTCCGCCTCCAATCCAGTGATCCGCCGCTCGATCCCTTCTAGCTCAGCCTGTAACTCCTCCCGACGTTCATGTCCCCGCTCTTCAGCAGCTTGAAGGTCTTCGATGATGCACTCGATCTCCGTTCGACTACGAACAAGGTCGCTCATTTCGTCGTCTATGCCTTGCTTAGTTAGAGCAGATACGGTCAGCTGCTGCCTAGCGGACTTTATGTCGTTCTCCAGTTTCTGCACAAAGAAGCACAGAGATCCGTCAGGAAGATTCTATGTAAGGTTCCAGGCCAGGCCCTGACCTCTAACTGCTTTTCTCGCTGGCCAAACTCCTTCCGACGTTGTTCAGCGTTAATAACCTCCTGCTTTCGTTCGTCTTCAATCTGTTTACTGGCTGTCAACACGAAGCAAGAGAGCTAGAGAGTAGGAGCCCAATTACCTCTTCCAACGCTTGAGTGATTTCTGTCAACTCCGCCTGGTAAAGGCTGTACTCCAGACAACGCCGCTCTTTGTCCTTCTCTTGGAACTCCTTCAACTCTTCTTTTTCAGTCTCAAGTTCTTCCAACCGCTCTTGGATGTATTCCAGTACTTCGCCAATCTTGGCCTGTTTTGCCCCTAGCAGTGAAAAAGCCGTCAACTACAAAATGGTTGCAGCAAGCCCGGGTCACTCACTCGTTTCGTCCATAACACGCAAACTCTCCGCTCTTCGTTGTTCATATACTTTGGTGCCCGCGACTTCTTTAAGTAGCGCGAGTCGTTCATGATCTTTAGCATTCGTCAGGCTCGTAATCTACAAAACCCGTCAGGCATGGAGGATGTGGGCGACGAGTTCGTTGTACGTACTCGACCTTGAGGGACGATGTAGTAAGGGTTGCTCTTGCTGAAGCCAGCGCTCTCGAGGAGGTTCATAACATCCGCCTTCTGGACGCTCTTCTTGTCAAGGCTGTATTCGTCTTTCTTGAGACCGATGGTTCGTCGAAGCACGACTTCGTCCTTCCCAGTTGGAAACCGATTGTCGGAGTTGTCGAACACGATTTCAACGTAAGCGCTGAGCGTTGTCGCGACCGAAACACCTTCATGCAGCAAAGCCTGCCGTTCTTCGCGTGTCATAGCTGTATACGCATCCGACAGAACGAACCGGATGGCTTTTAATGTGGCAGAATGGGCTGGCATGAGCTAAAGTATCGGGCGTTGGAGTTGGGGCACGAACCAGCAAAGAAATTACTCTTTCCGCTTCCATTCCGACCGACGACGACGTTATGACCGGGGCTAGAGCAATATATACGCGTGAGGTTTGTACTTCGAGCGACGCGTCCAACAAACCGCACCTGAATGGTTCAATTGCCACCTGAAGACGCGCCCAGTGTGAGTCACATAGTTTGCTCAGCTTGATGAGCACTCTACCTGGTCCCTATAAGACTTGAAGCCATGTATGGTCAATGTCTTTATGTACATGTCTTGAGCGAGTTGTAGCGAGACAGGCGGTTGAGATTCCAACTTCTCCGTATCGTGTGCCTGGGAAGCCGCGCTTTCTTCCCGCCCTATCACCTCCCGAAGTTAAGTTAGCACTGCAGCCTGCATTAAGAACGCATGCCCCGAGGCATGGCAAATCCATGGACGGGGTGTACTTGCGGAGCTTGGCTGACTTACTCCTGGTTATTCATTATCATGCGTCGTCCTGCCTCCAGATAACGGGATGCCTCCTCCTTCTGCTACGATGCATCTACCAAGCAGAGGGTGGTAGACAAAAATCTGATAACCATACAGACCCGGCATTCGTATTTACATGTCACCAAAAAGAACCAAAGCACACCTACGGCAGCAAGAACCGATCCATGAAATGATTCCCCCGTCGCTTGTCCTCCTTCCCCTTCCCCTTCGAATCTGCGGCGGGTGGACCACTGAGAGGTTTACCTTTGCCCCTCTCCTCCTCCAATGCCCCGTCTACCAACGGCTCTTTTCTCTCATCCAAACCGAGAGGGCGGCCTTCCTCATCCAAAGGCCAGAAACAATGTCGAATCTCTCCAGTAGGATCGTATTTGCGTTTGACTTCCTTCAAGCGTTCCCAGTTTTCGTCGCCGTACATCCCGATCGTGCGCGAAACGAGCTCTTTTCGCTCGGAGAACTTTCGGAAGCAATGCCCAGAACTTGAGTCGATTAATCGAGAAGGAACTGTATGCCAAGACGTACCGCTGGGATTGGCCCACCAGCCGAGACCTTGTTTACGGAATCTTGCATCCACTAGATACACGTAAAAGCGGTCATCAGCACTTGATTCCTTCATGCATAAAAAAATGTCAGGATGCGAGGTCGAAAGCACCGCACCTCTTCCGCAGAATTCACGCATCGCGCGTCGACATCTTGGAGCTTCCATTGGTGGAATGCCACAACGTTGAAGTTGCCCGCTCGAACTGCTGGCGAGATGCACGAGTCCTTAAAGTCGGTCTGAGCTCCGGCTCCTAATTCGAATAGCCAAGCTAAAAGTACACAGCAAAATACGCTGTCAGCGACCCTAAGCTCTCAGTTAACAATGGACCAAGGAAGACTGACCACATCCATCCGGAGTATCTGCAAACTTGTCCACACTCTGATGGATCAGTTTGTCCGTCAGGGACGTGACGACATCAGCTCGCAGGAACCATTTCCGATTTGCTACCGAAACGATCACGGGTACGCAAAGGGAGAACCGAACCCCATCAGTTCCAAGGCACAATGACAGGGGGGAAAAGAACCACCAACTTACTCCCGGCTTTCAAAACTTTCGCTACCGAATCCTGCTGATTCCCAAACGTCTTCTCCGCCACCTCGTTCAACAAACACGATCCACCGCTCCAGCTCAGGATCGCGTTCACAATCGGTGCTCCACCTTCTCTCGGACCCAACCAACAGATTTGAATCACGACGAGAGCAAAGCCGTGCTGGTCATCCCGTTTTTTCCGAGGTCCAGCGGTTAAAATGACGTTTGCGTAGAGCTCGCGAGGTGCTGATTTGATGCAGTCACGGAAGTGCTTCATCAAGGAGGGTGCGGTTGCTCGGTTAAATTCGCTGTTGATTTTCGTGGCCATGAGTGGAGTGAGGTTAGAGAATATATCGGGCGAGATTCGAGGACAATGAGGACGTACTATATGATATTACCGGCGTAAACCACGGGAATGGGGTAAGCTTTCGCCTTATACCTTGTAGCAACTCCAAACGCGCTCCCAGCACCACGTACAGCCCACCAAAGATCTATGACAAGGTCATTTAAGTGTTGGAAAACAGGAAGAACTCATGAGAATAACTCTTACCTGGATTTTCACGCTCGTTAACGATGATTATGCTCCCATCAGCAAGAACCATCTCAACTTCCACCAAGGCATCCACGCTCAATCCCCGAAGGCGAGTTTGGAAACCAAATCCGCCAAGTAACATAACAGCCGAACCTTGAAGCGCCAGCTAAGAACTCTGCATATAGCATCAGGCAGTCCGATCGGCACTCACCGTTAGGATGCGCCGCAAACGGAACGTAATACGGAACGTCGATCGGTCCCCCGACAGCGGTCGTACCAGAGAAAGGATGCTGCGTCATATACGCATCGACTTGCTTCTGCGACGCTCCAGCCCCAAATGTCACGTAAACAAAAGGATGCGCAGGCGCGATGGGGTGCGTCGCGTAGGATGCGGAGCTACCCGAAGCTCGCACAGAGTGATCGACATACGGCGTCGAAGCCGACGTCGAACTTGCGCCCATCCCATATCCAAATGGTCCCGAGGGACGGCTTGAGGATGGATAGCTGAAGGGACCTCGCGGAGGGGGAGCAGCAACTTGAGGTGCCGGACCTGGTCTCCCAATCGGCGCAAGCGGGGAAGGCGAAACTGGAGCTGGGGAATGAGTCGAAGTACGAGGACCCGGAGGCGTAGAATCGTCGTCCGCCGCGTTGGTCGAGAGCGGGGACCTCGACGACAGATCCCTCGTCCCGTCCGAGAGCGGAGACCTGCTTGAATCGCTTCGGCTAGGCGGGCCAAGTGGCAAGGACGCCGGTTGTTGGGGGCTTGGCACCGTGAGGAACATCACTTCGTCCGATGCCCCGGCATCAGGACCCGAAAGACGCGGACGGGTGCGTCTGTTACCGCCCTGAGCTGCGTCGGCCCCCGAGCCTGAACTGCCAGTCGCGCTGATACTAGAGGAAAACGATCGACCTCCTCCACCTCGTACCATATCAGAGCTCGAGCTGTCTCCGACGGTGGACGAAGTCGCGGAAGGCCTGCCAGTAGGCGGAGTCCTGACCACATCCGGGTTCGGGCCTGGCGACGCACGCCCGCTGGATCCATTCTCGCCTTCGTCGTCGATCTCGCGCTTACGCTTGAGCAACTCAGGTGGCAAGTAAATTTCGTCATTGCTGCTCGATGGGTAAGCACCAAACTGCAGAGCGTTTGAGAGCTGGGTCAAGGGTGGTCCTTCGACGGACGGAGGAGGGTCGCCAGCAGACGTGGATTGACGAAGGGGGGTGTCTTCAGGCGAGACCGAGATATCGTTGATGTCGCGCAAGTCGATGATTACGTCGCCTTCAACAGCGAGGCCGTGCGTTCCATACCCTCCAGCTTTGATAGAGGGACTCAGCCCGTGGCGGGTGCAAAAGAGGATAGTCCTAAGCACCATGACGCGATAAGTCAGTGAGGATGGATTTTCTCGAGGTGGGGAGAGCTTTCGGGCCATACTCGCTAACATCCTTTGCGTTGCGGGGGAACACGATCATGCAAGCTGGACTTTGCAAACCCCCATTGAACAGCTTGAGGTTTTCGTCGAACCTGTATGGTCTCGGTGAGAAACACGCCCGGAAAAAAGAGTACGAGTGGCTTGACCTACTCTTTTTCGTTCCTTGTCACAACTGATCCCCCAATAGCAGATTTGAGTTCAGAGACCGGCAAAGATGCCGTGCTCTTGATGAACGGAAGCACTTGCTCCCTTGTCATGGCATAGTAAGTTTCAGCCATTTTTGCCTACCCATCGAAGAGGATAACAGGGTATGAGCCGTTGAGTATGCAGAGCGGGGACGAGTTTGCGTACCTTGAAACAGAGAAGCGAACTCAAAGAATCAGTGTTTGTCTGGTGGTGGAGTGCAGCAGTGGGTGATTTGAGGGTATCAGGAGGGGGAAATAAAAAGTCTGAGGTTAACCGACGGCAGTGGTATAAAAACAGCTGGACCGGGGATCTGTTTGGGATCGGAGCGGTGTGGAGCGGATTTGCTCCCGTGCGAACTAGACCCCCGCTGTTCGTCACCGCAGATAGAGCCCCTGGGACCAGAAGACCGGCATCGCCCGGAAATGGCAGATTATTATGAAAGAATTATTATCAAATATTCTTTCCCTTTGCACCTTGCAACCGGCGATGTGAGGAAGTTCGGCCCCGGGGCGGTGATTGAAATTTCAGCGGCGCTTCTAATTCCTACCCAGGATTTAAACTCCGCCGATACCCTCTGCCTTCTAGCCTGCATGCGCAACGCGACAGTTCGATTGAACCTGCGTGGGTTTTTGTGATGGCGCTGTGCGTTGTGCAGACGTGAAATGACAGAGGTGCGAATAAATTCCAAACTTAGCAAAGCATCGCCCAAAGCTAAGCTCTTGTCTCAGACGGTGGAGGGGTGGAGCCCTGGCATTAGACTGCCGTGGCGAACCCCTTTCACAAATCTAATCACTTGCATCAAGTCTACTCGTCAGACATTTATTTGTTTCACTACTACTTTGGGACTTGTGGCGGAATCGCTCACAATCGTCATCGACTCTCACGGGCTGCGGCTACGACGGGGAGGTTGCACTCCAAACTTCAAAGACTGCCCGTCCTCATCAATTGTCCGGCTCAACTCGACCCACGCCCAACGAGGTGTTGACCACCCCCCGACTTGATTGCCGAACTCAGTCTTGGAACCACCCTCCTTGGCGTCCCAGTCAGTGTATCGATATCCGGTCTTATCCCTGCGCGGACCTCAGGGCCGCACAGCATGTCGTCCAACCCAACCGACGAGTTGATACTCGTCAACCCCACCGCAATCACCACCTCCACCACTAGCACCTTCAACCCCTGTTATCTCTTCCCTTGCCAAATCCGTTCTAATGCTTTCACCACTCTACCATCTTCCATCTTCCCCTTACACCGTCGAATCAGGCACGTACCGTTGTCCGACGACGACTTGTCCGTGACTAGAATAACCGCGGGGACCTCTCGCGAAGTCGTCGGTTCGCCAGATGATAGCCGAGTGCCAGCATGGGAGGCCGTGTATCCAAAAGGCTCGATCAACCCTGGTAATGCTAGTGCGCCTAGGGGCGGATTTGGATTTTACGTAGGAGGGCCGAACTTTGATGGTGCTGATGCTGCTCCGAAGTCGTGTTTCGAATACGCAAAAGAAGTGCTGTTCTCCTACGCAGTCTACTTCGAGCCTGGCTTCGACTTCAAGTGAGTTCCTTTTCTTCGGCCTGATGTGCGGCATCCCGGCAAGAAGACGACTGATCACACGCTTTCTATCCCATACCAAAGTCGAGGAGGGAAGCTACCAGGTTCGCAAAGCGGCGAGGTTCTTATTTGAATAGTCAGTGGGGCTGATTGCCGACCTCACCGCTCGTTAGGTCTATACGGCGGTGCCACGCCTGAGGTAGCATATGGTTGCTCCGGTGGACGAAAGACAGACAGAGAAAAGGCCTTTTCACTCCGGCTAATGTGGCGGCGAAACGGGGGTTAGTCCAGACTCCGTAAAGTTTCACGATGCAGGGCCCAAAGTTTATTAA
>KN823120.1:53859-64657 GCA_000827465.1 Tulasnella calospora MUT 4182
CTCCACCTACGCCTATATTCAGCAATCGATTAACGCCCAAAGATCCCATTATATTTATCGAGTAAGTTTCCGTTCTAGGCTAAGGGTTAAGGACAGCTTAAAAGTGAATAAATTCCTAAAAAGGGGTGCCAAGTCCCTAGAAAAATCCATTAAACCCATCCGATGCGATACAGTAGATACCTCACTTCATCTACCCTACCCGTCCCAATCACGCGATCGATCTCCGACACATCTAAAATAGCGATTCGCTTCATAGCACCTTCTTCTTCGCCACCTCCGGCATGATCCTTCTGGACATCAGCGGCCAGGGGGAACGTTTCGCGAACGCTGGCGGTCTCGACCTCGTGTGTCGGCCTCATCGGCATGATGAGGTAGAAGAACGAACGGCCATCACGCTTCAAGAGAAGTTCGACGGAAGACTTGATCCAGAGAGCGTGTTCGGGTTCGTATATGATATCCGCTCCGATGATGATGTCGAACGACGTGTCGAAGGGGGCCTCGGGTTTCGCGTCGCGTATGGCCCCGCTCGACGCGATGCAATGGAGATGACGCCAGTCGAGTGAGAGGACCATAGGAGGCTCGTGGGACGCGGAGGAAAGAGCGCCGTCGAAGTTGCCGGAGACGTTCGCTCGGAGGTTGTCGAGAACTGCTGAATGGTAGTCCGTCGCGATGACCTGAGCTTCGTCAGAGGTGAAAAGCTTGGCCATAACCATGCTAAGCACACCCGTGCCAGCTCCCAACTCCAATATGTTTAATTTTTCCCCGTCGCCACGCTGCTGCAACCCGTACGCCGCGGGGGACTCGACCATCCTTTGGGCGAGGATGCAGCTCGACCCCCAGGTCTGCAATCCGACGCTCGTATGGTCCTGCGAGAGAATAGACGCGTCTCGAATGTGAATGATGATGGGGTCTTGGCCTTGGTCGTCCGCGTTGTCTTCCAATTGCCGTGAACGAGGGAAGTCGAACGTGCGCATTAACGGTCCGCTTGAGGTTCCCGAACATACAGCGAGTAGGGATGCAGCGTCCTCCGTAACTCGGATTCGTTCGGTCTGCTCTTCACCTGTCGTCCCCTCTTCTATCCACTCTTCTCCGCGGGTAATGAACCCCGTGAGCCACTTCATGGCCACAGAGCGTTCGAAGCGGTCGGTACGGAGTGAGTCTATGCTCGACGTCGTTGATGACGTGGACTTGCTACAGTCATCATCCGAGGCCTCGGATGCGTAACCGGAATCGTGAGCGGCTTTGTTCTGAACTCCTCTGACTTCGGGCTGGTAAATCTGGCGCAGGTGGCCGAGGAAGGTGGTAACTTGAGCCGCGTCGAAGCCGGAGAGCCGCTTGAGAGGTGGGAGACAGGAAGAGGGAGCTGGGATCTTCCTTGACATTGCTGAACTGATGTTTCTAGGTATTTGTTGCGAAAACAAGAGACGAAGGGAGAGGTGGTACCACTGCGATGGGTGTAGTCTAAATGTCTATTTTGTGTGCGGTTGAAAAGACTGGTTTTGCTGAATATGATGATGGTGTCTATTGATTGCGTGGTGTGTCGAATGCTGCTAAGGAGTTGGATATCTTGTGGGTTCAAGATACCCGGCCTATGCATCCATGACTGGCATGGCTGAGTGTAGTACAGAGGGGAGAGAGAGGTCAAGGAGAGAAAAAAATTTCTACAAACGTCGCACGTTTATATTCCCTGATTATATAATTAATACCGTGATCTTGGGAAAACGGGCCGTAGCCGGAGTTTGTCGCCGTTTCTAGTCATGGCAGTTCGGCACCGGCGCACCGCCACAGAAGGGAATTGCTCATTCGGGATCAGCTACACGAACAACGATGGACACATTTGCCACGGACATCTCAAGTGGCTTAGTGGAGGATATCACCGCGTCCAATATTGCAGAATCTGCAGTGGACGCGGTCATTGGCGTTGTGCGCTCTGACTTGAACTCGACACGGTGGGTCTGATTTCTTAGCTTACGCTTTTCAAAGTTGTTGACGTCCACACTTCGGTGCAGTCCGACCGCTGGGCTTCTCACACTGGTCGACGTGGACCGAGAAATGGACAGCCTTGCAGTTACCCAGGGAATCTTCTCGGACATCCTGGCTAGGCGTATGGCGATACTCAGACGACAACACAACGCCATGCTCCCCATAAACAAACTCCCTGCAGAGCTGCTCGCTCATATCATATCGATGATAGTTCACTCACAAACATGGAGTGTCGGAGCGCTGGCTAGTTTAGCGGGAATCTGCTCGAGATGGTGGCGCATCGTTATCACCACGCCTTCGCTCTGGACGACCGCGAGGATGTTCAAGAGGCCGGAACTAATTATCAAAAAGTCTAAAGAACTACCAATAACAGTCCGCGTACAGGACTGGACTCACTCAGATGGAGAGATGAAGCAGTTTATGGACGTCGTTGGACCGCACAGTCATCGCTGGGAATACGTCTTCATCCAAACACCCTTCACCGACCATGTATTTCCTCACCTCACACGGCCACTTCCTTGCTTAGAAGGCTTGAGTCTTGGATTTCGTGGAAGTGGGGAACAGCCAAAGCATCTAACCCTCGCCACCACCCCGAAACTGCGCCACCTGCGTTTGCTCAGAATCACGTTGAATTGGAAAGCGCTCGCGCATATCTCGCTCAAAACGTTTTCCATCAAGGGTCTACGCGAAGCCCACGTTCCCAAACTACAAGAAATGTACAACATCCTAGCTTCAAGCCCGGAGCTTACATCGCTGGCGCTCTCCGAGCTATCAGAAAGTGCCGATGCCGAGGGTTTCCTAGCTGAACCGCTTTCCTTGCCGCGCCTCCGCACGGTAGAGATTTGCGAAATCGGAGAGCACACTACAATCGTTCTCGCGAAGCTGCTGCAAGCCGAAAACCTACATGGGTTGACCGTTGTGGTCCGATCGCGCAGTAGTTCAAACATCTCAGACTTCGAGGCACTCCTGCACCCGCCCAACAGTAAAGGTCTCTTGCCTTCAATAATACGGAACCAAGGCTGGAATGCCATATACGCAAAAGTTTGGCCCGCGAGTTTGGAAGTTTCCGATAAAGTAGATACCCGCGTGGAGGCGCCAGTCCCTCTGAGTCTCCGTATTCGAGGCGCGGTGGGCTTTCAGCTAGCGTTGCTTCTCGGCTCACGCGACCGAGGCTACAACATCGATCTCGATATTACAGAATCCCGACTGAAGGGAGAGGAAGTCGACCAAGTCCTGTGTCTACTTGATCCCTCAGTCCTTCGTTTAGGGCCTGATCGCATCGCCTCCACTATGATGGCGCTATCGGCCACCCCACCTCCATCCCAGGAGTGGTTCTGTCCCAATTTGGGCGAGGTGCATCTGATGTCAGCTTCCTTGGACCTGATCAAAACCGCAAAGACTCTGCGAGCACGGAATGGGTCGGCTGTCCTAAAGGGGGCTTCAAGGTTGACAGCGTACAACGCGGCTGGGGAGGTTTTTAGCGCTAAGACAGTTTCTTTCAATCCCAAAAGCAGTCCGGGACAGGCCACGCCTGCCCAGCAAAGTGTCGAATAGGCGCGGAATAACGTACAATTGTATCGTACAGAGAATTTCCTAGCTATGTAATCACTAAATGCTTCATGGGAAGCGTGGCTCTGACTCAGGAGTTTGTCATCGTTTGCCGGCTCTCCACGCACAGGGAGGACAAAGGAGAATTGCTCGATTAAACCTCCACCTCCCCCCACCACCTGCAGCCATGGAACCGTTTAGGAGGGATCCTGCAAGTGATCTTGCTGAGAACATCAGTGCGGCCACCATTGCCAAAACTTCCGTTGACTCGGTCATTGATTCCCTTCGCTCTGCCATGAACCCGGTTCAGTAAGCCTTTCCCTGACGCTGTGATTCACGAACACACCAAAACAATGTCTTCACCCAGCACGATTGTTGAACTTCTGTCTTTACTTGATATTGACCGTGAAACGGACGTCGTTGTTGCCGCTCAGGAACTCTTCTCAAATCTCCTGGCCCAGCGGCTGACAGCACTCAGACGACAACTCGACACCGTGCTCCCCATCAACAAGCCTCCCGATGAAATACCCGCACATATCATCTCGTTATCAATTCATTCCCAACCGTGGCGTATCTCGACACTCCATGGGTTGGCCTCAGTCTGTTCCAGGTGGTGGCGTATCATCATCACTACACCCTCGCTCTGGGCGTCCGCGAGGCTGTCCGAGAAGCCAGAGTTGGCGGTAAAGATGTCGAAAGAGCTTCCTCTTACGATCCACGTAGAAGAGGCGCATCCCTCGGAGCTGGAGCGATTCATCGCCATTACACGCCCACACGCTCATCGATGGCAATCTGTTTTCGTCGAAGCCCACTTCACCGACCATTTACTTCACCACATTGCCTTTCAACTTCCGCGATTGAAAGAACTGAGGTTTGAATATACTGCGAATCGGGGGGGGAGGGGGCGCGAAAGCCTCTGACTCTTGGTGCCGCGCCGAAACTGCGTCACCTGCATCTGTGCAGGATCACAGTAGATTGGGAATCAATTCTCTATTTACACTTGGAAACGCTCTCCCTCTCGAATATAGATTATCCTGGTACAAGCATGCGGCAGCTATGCCAGATCCTCGCCTCAAGCCCACACTTTACACATCTGACACTCTGCGACCTACCAGATCCCATTGACGTAGGGGCTTTTCAGGCCCAAGTACTTTCTCTGGAGCGTCTCTGCGAAGTGAAGATTCGGGATATAGCGGACTTACGGAAGTTTTGCAAGCTGAATCGTTAACATCCCTCAACCTCGCAGCAGTAATTTCTCCAAGTCTCAACACATCCCACCTCCAAAATCTCCTACACCCATCTTCAAAAGGCGGTTTTCTACCTTCAATAATACGAAATGGGGCCCTGAACCCGGTTTACGTGAAAACCTCAGCTTCGGGCTTCAGGCTCGGCGATAAAGGAATCTTAATGGACAACTCAGAAGGTTGTCTTGATCTTGAGATTCAAGGTATGGCGAGCACCGTGCTATTCCTCGTTCTTGGTGTTCCGGACCGGGGTACGACGTTGACCTCGATGTAACGGAGTGCAGGCTTACGGGTGAGGAGCTTTGTCGCCTCTTAGGTATAGTTGACCCCTTGGTCCTTCGGGTCGGGAGTAAGTACATTCCCTCGGTCATGGAAGCCCTATCGAGGGTGTGCCAGGGGGGAGTGGTTCTACCCAAGATTGAGGGACCTGCAGCTGGTGTGTTATGGATTCGATTCAAACAGAGCTGCGACAACGCTGCAAGCCCGGAATGGCCCGGAGGAGACAGGAGCTCCAACGGGTCGCTCCAAACTACTAGTATATGACGCCGGCGAACGACTTTTCAATCCCACGACCAGGTCATTCAAGTCCAGAGCGGTTCCAAGCAAGGGTATACCCTCCCAGCAAAATGTCGAATAGGCATGAATAAACGTGTAGCTGTACGTCACGTAGGCTAGTAGAGAGACTATCGTCTGGGAGCGGGATCGTGGCCCATGTACCTAACCATCTCGGGCTTCAAGTCTTCCACCCGGGTCACTCCAAGAAGCCTCATCCCGGTTTCGACTTCCTCTCGGATGACTACAAAGCAATAAATATCATTTAGAATCTGTGATTAAACCTGATTATTGGCAAAACAGTGCGGACTCACTCTGAAGAACTCTGCGGACACCATCCTCGCCCCATCCGGTGTTGCCATAAAGGATCGGACGACCCAAGCCAACACCTTTTGCACCTGTATTTTAATAAGAGGTTAAACGATGGGTAAGACTGATATAAAATGTATGAAACGCACCTAGACATAGAGCTTTCAGAACGTCCGTTCCTCGTCGGACCCCACCGTCGATGTACACTTCGAATTTCGAGTTATTCAAGAGGTCTGGTCGCCTCTGTCTCAGCTCGTAGAGCACATCTATTGGCGGCGGAGAGCTTGTAGATAGGGATTAGCTGAATAGAGACGGGGCCACCCTCCACATTTACTCACAAGTCCAGGGAACGACCTGCAGAAGGGGAGATCAGAAACATGGTTAAGCCGTGCCCAGACCCGCCAAACTTACCGCCATGATTGCTTAGCACTACTGCTTTAACACCGTTTTTGTATGCTTTCTCGACGTCCTTTAATGCCCGACTTCAGTTCACTAGACCAATAGGAGCGGAATAGGAAGAATACTACCTCCACGGATTGGATGCCCTTGATCATTAGAGGTAACTTCGTAATTGACCTCATCCAAGCAACATCGTCCCAAGTGATGTCGGGATCTTGGTATCCCGATATTGCCTATGAACAGGTTCAACACTCGGAGCGACTTCAAAGGTGCGTAGCAGCAACTTACCTGGGCCACACCCTTAGTTCCATTGGTATTGGCACCACCTGTTGCTGGTGCCTGATTGATCCCCAAAACGGTTAAGAACCACGTGACGGTAGCTGTCATGATAGGTAGGGTGGCGCTTACCTGGAAGTCGCCTTTGGCTCGCATGTCGCGCTCGCGTTTGCCGGGAACGGCCGAATCGACAGTGAGGATAATACCCTTGTAGCCATCCTTCTCGATTCGGCGAAGTAAGTTTTCGGAGTTCTTTCGGTTTCGGTCGAGGTAGATCTGTCCAATGAAAGTCACCGTCAATGCCTGGCACAACAAAGGATGATTGTCTCGGCTTCCTACTTGGAAGAAGAGTGTTTGATCGGATGTTTTTGCTTCTTGGATCTCATCTAACGAGCAGCTGGAGTTTATCGAAAGCTATCAGACAACATTTTAGCTCCACTGATCGAGGGCAGTGAGACATGAGCAGCGTACCCCCTGTGCGACACCCTCTTTCGCGGCTGCCTGAACAATGTTAACCTCGCCTATGATCATGAGAAGTCAGATAAGGCATCTCCGTGGAGCTTAGCATTCGAACAGACCTTCTGGATGCCCTAAACGTGCAAGAGCTGCTGGGCAAATGAAGACGGGTAAAGATACGGGGTACCCCATGAATGTCGTCGAGGTTGTGACTTTTGAGACTCGGTTCATCCTGGACGAAGGCAATTCGATCAGTTTTGGCTTTCAGGAATGACACTATCGATCGCAAAAGCGCGAGCTTACACCCGTGGCCGGAACCAGTAGCGTTTGAAAGCATACGAGTTTTCCCGGAACGCTGGGAAGTTCAAATCAGTCGGCATGGATGAGGACGACAAGCGGGGCGTTGCGTTGCTACTTACTGTATTCATCATCTCCAGCTGATGCGTAGTACGCATAGGCTACACGGGTGAGCAAGCCTTTGGCAAGGTCCTATCGTTGGAAACGGGAATTAAAATTTCGCACTCAGCGATTAGCTGGAGCGAAATAAACGCAATGGAAGCCGTACACACCTCGATCTCATCCAAGTTCAAGGCTGCTTCCGGGTGGGGCAGAGCTTCTCGGGCTTGTCTTATTCGGACTTCCTCCTCGGTTTACTCGTAGGCTGCGGCAGGTGCGGTCGTCGGATCGAGGGTACCCACATGATATTCTGGTGGTAAAGTCGACAATGCATCCGGTGGATGTATTGGCATGAAAGCCTTTCTGTTGACATGTGAAATGCAGGAAAATGAGCGATATATTGGTACCAAGGGCAACTTTCCTGGGCTCACGTTGCGTCCTTTCCTGCCATTTTCAGGATGGCGTTGACCCCACCAGGATGGATTTCCACGAATTTGGTAACATCATATACCTCGCCGTTAATGATCTTCACATGCAAGATAAGGTTTCAGTCTAGGTGAAACGGGGGCAACGGTTGCGTGGTAGTACTTACCACCCAGCAGTCGGTTTTGGTGTTGTGACGCAGGACCTCATCATACGCAATGAGTTTTCGGTGTGGATCCCCTGCGACGCTCACGGGAGCCGCATCCGAGCTGTGTTCGGTTATCGAAGACTCCAAGGGTGACACATTGTACAATAACTGGCAACATCGTCAAAAATAAGTCATTGTATAGGGTCTTTCAGATGTGGTGAAAATCATATTACCGAAGCGAGGGCAAGGCCACCCGCCGCTGCCCAGAGATAGTGCGTCTTCCCGTTCGCTCCAGCAGCTGACGAATCGGATGGAGGCTTGGGGGGTTGTGGTTGGCCGTGCAATCGTCGGAGAAATCCCTGACGAGAGTTTACTGAGGGTCGGGAGAGTGCACGAGCCAAATTCTTCACGTTTGACCTTGACGACATTGAGCGGTTCATTTGGGAAGTTGGAAAGAGAGCCCCCTTTGCAGCAGAGCCCGTGTCCTTTTAGGTCTTGGGTGTTGTGATGAAAAGTCCGGACCGACCGCGAAACTGTGGCGAAGGCGAGTCGTGCTATTGGGGCTGGGACAAATGGGGATCGGAGGTTGAGCCGACCGCTAGGAATTATCCAATTGGCGGGCCGACCGGTCCGGATAAAGGGAGGATTCTGATTGGTCGATGAGAAATTGGCTGAGATCACTTGGGGAGCGTGTCTCGCGATGTTAACGTCCTTGTGACACTATCATCGACGCAGGAGGGAACAAGCGTTTTTGAAAGCGTCAAGGGCACAGTGTGAGTTTTGGCTTTCCGAAGACAGTTTGTCGGTGATTCTTCGACTCCTCGGCTTCTTTTCCGACAGCTCGCTGCCGGATTCACATTTATCCATCGCAAGGGAACTCAGGACCGAGCCGAATTGGTCGTCCAACCGACTTATTTAGCGCGAGTTTGTGCAGAGCTCCCGCTGCTCACCCGAATTTCGACGTCGACCCTATGAGTCCTTAATCGATTAGACGTACAACAGGTTGGTGCCCCTCTATTTCATCGTCACATTTCCCCATGGAGATAGACTGTGCGCTTTGGCAAGAAAAACGTGCGCTCAACATATGTCATTTCGGGACTAGGTGCCATCCAACTCGGGATCGAATCCTAGAGGAAGCTCAGTATTGCATCTCGGGGTATTCCGATATTGAAGACCCCTGCCATATCTATCTGCTCTGCCGATACGGTGTCTCGGGACCTGCATTTATGTCTCATCAGCCTGGAGCTCGTAGATCACCGCGGCACCGAGGCGCCTGAGGAGCAGTACGGACAACTTACATACTAAAATGTTTGAGCTTTCTTGGCTCCAGCCTCTAAGAGGGGTTTTAAAGGGGTCTCAAAAGCCTCCCCAGTGATTTGGTTCGCTCCGGAGACATTACCATGTAAGAGGCACCTGCGGTCTTGACTTTCTGGTTAGCAGTTCACGGTCCTGCTACTTCAGTTGGATTTCCACCCTTCCGGACTTCTACACATTCTGGCAGAGGTTTTGCTTCTCTTGAAATCTCCACCGTCACCGGAAGAATCCCGATTTGCCAGTAACTTCCTTGAGTGGGAAGAAACGATGTTGCCGGGGCAAGGGTGCGATCGAGCCAGGCCCGCACTACCTGCGGCTTTCTGGTTGGCTGGACACGCGATAAGCCGTGGTCTCAGCGAAGCTAGACTTACCGAAGTGTGTAGACCCTATTTCGACGCTCTGTGGCGCCCCGCTCTTCATTTCCTATGGAAGGAGTGTTCGTATAGCGAAGGTTCGAAACGCCTAGAGTTCGCACTAGAGAGGAGCTGACCGTACTAGATTGGGGGCTTGTCATGATATACGAGCCGGACATTATTTACACAGATGTTCTCCGCAGAGAAACGACCCTATGAATGAGGCCAACTGCCTAATCAACCACCGTGAGGCGACTCAGGCTCGTCCGTCTGGTCCAAATAACTCGATAGAAAGACTGCTTTGTTGCATACGGGATTTCTAGATGTATGCGTAGACAATGTCGGGGTCATGTGCGTTGGGTACTATAGCGGTAAGCGTCGAATTTGAACTTGCGTGACGTCATTGGGGGTCGATCCAGTATAAGAGGCAACCGAGGGGCCTAAATTCACCACCACCTGCAGATCATACAACACACTTGAAACACGCTTTAATGTCAGGACTCATCGCCCAAGCCGCCAAAATCGGCCATACCGCTGCCGTCAATCTCCTCTCCCGTTCGCAGATCAAAGAAGGCGACGAGATCCCAAAGATCTTGCTCAAGGACAACCCAGAAACGGCTACAGTCAAGGTCCATGACATTCCTGGAAAGATCCTTATTGTAAGTTTGCCGGAGTGGCTAGGGCAAGTCACGATTCTGATAACGGCGTAAAACGAGTAGGTTGGTGTTCCGGGTGCATTCACGCCCCCCTGCAGCAGCCAGGTACCAGGATACATCGAGAACTATCAAAAGGTATGCCCAAAGCTTGCATCAGGTTATACACAGGTTGATTGAGAAGTGTCGCGTTCGATAGTTCGTCGACAAAGGTACGACGTCCGTCATTATTCATCATGCGCTAAACTCACTCTCGACGTATATTATCTTAGGATTCGGTGGGATCTACATCGTCGCTGTCAATGATGCGTTTGTTGTAAATGGTTAGGCAGCCTGCTCGTCGCCAGTGGCACTACTTCAGCGCTTACCATTTGCATTAGCTTGGAAGGAGAAGCTTGCGCCCCAAGGAACTCCCGTTCAATTTGTCGCGGATGACACGGTATAGATACCGGTTACTTTCGCTGTGCTCAGATCTCGTTAACCTTGGCTTGAATTTAGGCCCAGTTTGTCTCCGCGCTAGGTTTGGTAATGGATGCGACTGGTCTGCTCGGTGGCCCACGTTCCAAGGTAAATGGTTCATATACGAAAGTTATAGAAAGGTTCTAAAATCAGTTGCATAGCGATTCATCCTTATTGTTCAGGATGGCAAGGTCATCAGGCTTAAAGTCGAGGATGAGGCGCCCAATGTTACTGTCACGAAGGCTGACAGCGTCCTGGCAGAGCTCTAAGTGGTCTCGCTGCTGC